>JAPTGZ010000018.1:39886376-39900876 GCA_029814645.1 Fowleria isostigma
GTTCATTTTACGAATTTTTTATTATACGAAGACGGGTCTGGAACGGATTAATTTCGTATTTAGAGGTACCACTGTATTTTAAAGTGATTAAATCCTTATTTTCAACTTGTCCTGATATTGCTGTCATTTTAAGTACAGAAAGGCAAAAAAAACCCTCCATGTCCTTTTAAGTATTTGATGCCATAAAATCTTCATACAAGTGAAGTGGGACATCATAAATCCAAGCTCCATGTTCGACTGCAACAATTTCTTTCTTACTTCTTCTTGGTGAGTATCACAGTTTTCCCTTTGCCTGGTAATAAACTAATAAAACCCACTTAGAAGTGAATGGATTCACAAATCTGCTGATATCCTGTAAGGATCAGATCATTTGTGGCTGGATTGTGATTAATACTCATTCACATAACTATTATAGGCATCACTTATGTACAAGTTTATTCCTGTTTAATTTATTCGAAAGGACATTCTGTGTATTTAACCTCTGCCTTTACACACTACTTTTACTCAATAAAAAAACTGCACACTGGAGATGAGTCATAGTTTTGTTTCGTAATATTGTAATGCCGTCAATCATGTAATATCCTGCCAGTTCTTTACGTGATTATGGTTAAAGGTAGCATGCTTTTTTTTTTTCATTTTCTCAACATTATCTCATGAGAGATGCAAACGCTCTCAAGTCTTGTCCCCTGATCTGTGTTGCTATGGAGTCCTTGGCAGCCTTCATGTAAGCTTGGCTGTAAACATTTCAGGGTTGTTGTACATGCTTTGCTGCAGGTGCCAGCCCCTTTGCACTGTGTTTTTTCTGGTTTTTCTGGTTTCTGGGACTTGAAACTCTAAGTATTCCAAGTCTGTGCTGATTTTACAATCCCAATCACTTTTTATTTATTTTGTCTGAATCAACTTTGTATATTCTCAAACCTGCATTTTTTAGCATAAGTGGGTTATTTCGCTGCTTCATTTCTGCTTGACAGGATTCCACATGACAATACCACTAACCTGTTGAGCAAGTTGAAGTAGGCCTGCAGAAAAAAGGGTCTGCGAGCACAGTAAACAAAACGGGCCAAGGGAGAGAGGTAGGTGGAGTGGAGAAGGGGGACAGAAGGGGAGTTAAATCAGTCACTCAGCCAAAAACCAGTGCCACGCCCCAGGTGCCAAGGCTAGTAAGAGCAAGCAGCAGGAATGTGAGGGAAATGAATGGGAGTGTAAGTCCTGCCATTCACATGGTGAGTGCTTCTTTTTTCACCTTTAGCCTGAACTACTTACCATATAAACACAGCACAAGGTATGGTACGGATATGAAAAACAAAGATGTGTAACAGATGGCTCCAGAAATATCTAAGCTTATGCAGTCGTGTTAATGTGGATGTTGGATTTTATGTGTTTGTTGTTTATTTTCCTGGTTACTCTGAAGCTGACTGGAATCTTTGAAAGTGTAGAGACAGTTCATGAAGATGGCTACTGTTTAGTTTTTCACTCATATGTGGTAAGAGAAAACACAGGCCCGATCAAAGCTAGCCACATGGACAGAGTATCTATGAGTGTGAATGTTTGGGTTCGGTTTAAATCTGTTATTATTACGATCACAGAAGGACACAAAATGACTTTTTCCACAGTGGTCAGTGGTCTGCACAACATGAGTGCAGCCTTAAGTTAAGATCAAAACATCACGTGGTACATGAGTCAGTACGGTTCACTTCCCAGCGAACAATGTTGACGGTTTTTATTGTTTTAAACCTTTTCCTGTGTGAAACAGACAGTGTTTTGTCATGTTTAAGTGAAGAATTACTCCCTGTAAGTGTAAAAAGAAAACAAATATGCAGTAAAATAAGAATTTTTGCTCTTTAATGTCGATGGAAACAGTTTGAACAGGCCAGCCAGTGATTCGAGACCACTGCTCTGAGAGAAGAGTACATATTTTCTGTCTGTGCGGTTGGCAATCTGTTTACTGGAAGCAGTGCTCACTCAGAGCACATGTTGCTACATGTGCAGTCAGCGAGTTAGCCTCAAGAAGACTTTAAGTGTAGATGCAGTCGGAGAAAGTGTTTTTGTTGAGATGGAGGGGGTGTGTGCACATGAGTGGATATGCATGTATGTGTGTCTGTGATTTTGTTTGGAGAACTTAGCAAATAACCAACAAAACCACACTAGAGTCCTGTGTGTATGTGTGGTTCACTATGAGCCATATGAGTTTGCTGAGTCCAGATTTAAGCTCCCTTTCTGGGAACCAACATTCCCTGCTCTTTTAAACTGAGCTGTAAGAGACTGGAGGGCTTTGGGAATGAAGAGGCATGGGCTGGTTTCAGTACATCCCAGGTTTGTCTATTGTACACAGCGAGTGGTAACAATGGGAGGGTTAAGTATCTGATATACACACCGAACCCTGGGACTCAGCTGCAAGTAATTAAAGCTGGCAGTTGGCAGAGAAGAGAGTCAGGCGACTGTAATGGCCGCTCTAAGTTCATACCATAATATTTGGATGATGAATCAGGCTTCTAGTAAATGTGTTGTCATGCTGTTGACCCAAGCCCCCCCCCCCCATTCAGGAAGGGGTAAAGAGAAGAGAGAAAAAGGCTTTGTGTGAGCCGACTTACCTGTTTTTAATAAAGTTTGCTATTTACTACCACAGCTTTTACTAAGACTTTACTAAATGCCTCATTTTGAACTTCATTCCATGAGGGGTTTGTCCTTCTATAGGTCTATTAAAGTCAAGACTTCCCAGCTTAATTGCAACAAATTATGCAGTATTAACACACACATTGAAAGTGAACTGGACCTGTTTTTTGTCCTGCTGATATGCACATCAGATTGCTTTTTTGATGTCAACAGCACAAATCACATAAAAATCTGATATTTTAAATTCTGATGTGTAGTGCTGAATTAAATACATTTTTGTTTTCTTTTCCTCCTTTGAAATGCAACAAGTCTTTACAGTTATATTGGAATTCATACAACTTTTACATAACTCTCATCTGTCTGTTTCTCTTGATCCCTATCTTGATCATTTTCTGCTCATTTGTTCATCCATTGCACAAGAATCACCTTGGAAAGGAAAAGTTGACTTTCAGTGGTTTTATGTTTACTTCTGTTGTTCTTTACTCAGTTCTCTGAATTGAGGAATAAGGCTGGTAGTGAGACTGAAACTAAAGTCACCAGGACAGAAAAGATAGAGCATCCATGTGAGTTTCCATCTTTGTGTATGGGTTTACATCAGGCCTGGATAAACACAGATGGTGTAAATAGTAGCACAGATCATAAGAATGTGATGTTGCAGAAAGTTTCAACTCTTTCAGTTTGGGTGTGTTTTTTTTAGCAGAGTAAAAGTGTCTTCATGAATCGCTTCTTAGTGTCACTTCATCAGTTCTTCGTCTTCATACTTTTTTTTCTAAACTAAACATACGTTGACAATGATTTGTCTTCTGTTTCTGTAAAACAAAATGTTGCCTTCTTGGAATTTGACATGATTTAGAAGTCATAACTCCTTTAACTTCTGCACTAAGGCTGTAATTATCATAGATTGTTCACATAGTCATAGCTCTGTTTGTGTATTTTTGTCATCAGATGCCTTCTCAACCAGGTCACAGATATCACCTTGCAGTTGTACAAGTGTTGTGATGAGAAAATGTTTCCCAAACTTTTTTCTGGGAATCCACTAAAACTGAATAACTGTAAGTTCACAATAAGGCTTATCTATAAATTGTAAGAGTGTATAAATGAACAATCCATTTCTGCATCATCTTAATAGTTCCTTGAACAGGTAGACCAGCCGTTTAGAAGCTGTAGTTACACAGCTTTGTTTGGTGCATGTGTTGAAAACATAGATGTGTTTTGACATTTTGTGAGAGAAAATAAATACATTTAATGGGGTATCACATTGTTCTCATTGGTAAAACTTCTGCAGTTTCTTGCTGAAAATTGTACAAAATATTGAAAATTGAAACCAAGCCACTTTATTTATATGGCATATTTTTTTTATAACACAAGGTTGCCAAAGTGCTGTACAAATTAAAAAAAAAAAAAAAAACCCTCAAAAAAACACACAAAATAAACAGACACTAAAAGACAGAGACCATACAATTCTCATGCTGGGTTAAATGCCAAGGAATAAAAATGGCCTTTAAGCCGAAACTTAAAAGGTCCCAGAGAAGGACCCATTTTGACATGGGGGGGTTAACCCATTCCAACGTTTAGGCTCCAGCACCAAGAAAGCTCAGTCACCTCTAGTTCTTAGCCTAGATTTTGGTGTGACAAGGAGAAGCTGATCTGTGGACCTCAGTGCCCTAGAGGGAGGTCAGAGATGCACTGAGGTGCCAAAGGGATTTTAAAACAAATAATAAAATGTTAAAATTTATCCTGAAATCAACAGGCAGCCAATGAAGAGCAGCCAGGATGGGAGTAATGTGATTACATTTACGTGCACCGGTGAAGTCGAGCAGCCGCATTTTGGACTAACTGTAGGCATGCGAGGGACCTATGATTGACTCCAGCATACAGCACATTACAGTAATCTAGCTGATTAGTAAAAAAAAGCATGCATCACAGACTTAAAATTTTTGAAAGATAGGACCGGTTTAATTTTTGATAATCCATCCAAACAAAGTTGTCTGTGACCCGCCTGTGGGCTGCAACACTGTCCTTGTAGAAGCAGTGATTGAAATGAACCCAAATGAAAATCTTAAAGCATTCTATGATTCATTGTCTCAAATAAATGGTCAACATCCCAGTGGAATATCATCATCATATTCCTCTTGTTTGCCCCCTCCCCTCCTGTTCTCTCCAGAGTCAGTGTATGATCTTCTTCCCAGAGAGCTGCAGTTTCCTTCCCCCGCTCGGCAGAACCTAGAGGTCATGAGTCAAAAGAGCGGCGGAGAGGCGGGGACTCCTCCTTCAGCTCCTCTAACGTCAGGTAGGATCCTGCTCATCTTCTCCTCATTTTCCCTCTGAGAGGACAAACACAACCCATGTAACAGCATGTAGCTGCAGGCGAATGCACACCTGCAGAAAGAAAGCCAGTCAGACAGCCAGTCTCCTGCTGTGTGATCCTTGCATCTCAGTACAAAAAGTCATGTCATTTAAGTTCAGTCTGAACTAGCCCGCTATCTGTGCCTGCTTTTACATGTGAATAATGTAGCTGATTTTACTGACTTCAGGCAAGGCGCCTACAATAACAGCTGTGTTGTAATCTTAGCACCAGCAACAAAGTTTTGAATCATTAGGTAATGTACTGCACATACGGCAGGTTAAGAAGCATTCACACTTTTACTGTGCACACACAGATTCAGGCTATATTCACAATAATACGTTTCACATTTTATAGTGAGAACAATCTCCCATCTGCGTCTCCATTTCAACACAGGTTCAGAATTAATCTCCATCCATTCTAACCTGCATATCAGATAACTGGGGGAAAACCTGCTGGACACAGGATCGTTACAGTTTGCTCAAATAAAAGCTCACCTGCACTAAATGTAGTCAGTAGTACCCTGATAAAATGCAGAATTTAATCATGCAACTTGAGCTGTTAGTAGAGAGAACAAAGACAGATACATCTATAATGTGGTATCTTTGTTAATTAGCTGAAAATTGGGACTAAATTCTTGTTTACGTCCTGAAAGGATCATGTGACAGGGATGTGACCAATCGGGGAGCAGCAAATACAGGCACATACATCATCATTTTCAAAAGTCTCTCCTTTGGTCCATTCACATTCTAGCACAGCTTCCGAACTAAAACGGGGCCACTTATGTTCCCAAGAGTCCTAAAATATCAGTATTGTGGACGTGAAGTGTAAACATAGAGTGAATGTTACAACAAAATCATATTAGTGTAGACATAGTGAAGGTTTAAGATTAATTGTAAGATCCATTTGTCTGACTAATCCAATATTTTGTTACATTCGCTGCAAAAAAAATGGTTTCATCAGCTTTGTTTTTAATGTTGTAGATAACTGTGAAACCCTGACTGTGTATTCAGTCTTCTGTTTATTCTTCTCCAATGCTTGAGTATAGAAGCACAGAGGTTGGGAAATAGATTTATTTTTGATAGCTAATAACTATCAGATGTTCAGCTCAGGCTGGTTTTTGTGGTCTAAAAGCTTTTAATGTATAAACTTAGCCTGTTTATTTAGCTCTGCAGGAAATTAATGACATCTTGATCATGCTGCTTGTGGTGAGGAAAGATGTCCAAGGGTTATTTGTATCGTAATTTGGTCTGCTGATTTAGGATTAAGCATTGCATAATGATTAGTAAGGGTTTATTTTCACTGGAAACATTTGTGTTTTATTAAAATGAACAAAAGGGCTGTCTGTTTTTTTCTTTTGTTTTTTTATACTGACATTAAACCAGATATACTTTGAACAAAGACATTCAGGTTTTATGCATCATTTAAGAATCTTAAAGATTTCAGTATTTGCTTTTTTAAATAAAGCTGCTTCATATTTCTTTAAGTCTGTCTCCATGTTGAAAACCATCTATAGAAGAGTAGTTAAATCCACTGAAGCATCAATTCTAATACATTAGGCAGCAAAATAGATGAACTGCTGAAAAATGACTAACCCCATTTTTTGGTACTCAACTTCAGATCTAAAGTGAGTGTTTTTTTGTGTCCAACATCTTTAAAGTCTTCACCCTGACTTTTAATTGCAGTGGTTAGCAGGACAGTGCTTTTTAATGTTTTTTTTGTTCATTTGCAGCATTGCTACAATGGATGGGAAAGGAACATGACCTACTTTAACATTTTTTAATTCTGCAAATCCTAGCTTTGTCCAACACAAATGAGCATGAATTAACTCTAACCCACCTCCCACACACTCATGGTAGACATACAAATAACCAAACCCTCTCTGCAGTAAAACACACTAAAGCAATGACTGAGTAATAATTTTATGTGTTGAGACTGTGATTATATATGTCCTTGTGTTTTACACTTGTTCAAAGTAAGAAAAAAGTGCCTCCATTTATTTTCTGTGCCTCTTTTTCAATTCAACTGTGTGTTTTGCAAACTAATGAGTCACCAAACAACCCAGAATGTCAACAGCAGCCTAACTCCTTTTGCCATCTGCAGCTTAACCACATTTTTCCCCACTTTCCATCCAGTTCAGTCTAACTACTTACATGCTTTTGACATTACAGTTCACGTCAGCATGCTGGAGCAACAGCTTTTTTTTTTTTGTTTGTAAGAAAAAAAAACAAACAAAGAAAATGTTGTTTTTCTTTTTTTTTTTTTAAATCTGAATACAGTTTTACTGTTCAGCTCTTATTGCTCATTCGCTGTCTCATTTTTATTCCAGGAAGTTCCCTCTGAAGCAGGGAGTGTCTGCATATAAAATGGTCTGCAGTTCTCTGCTTCATAGGTCAGAAGCTTGTTTATTTTGTCTCTGTGGCTACGTTCAGTCCCAGCGAAATTATCTAAACTTAAAAGAAAAAAAAAAGCTCCAATATTTGGCATGCATCAACTTGAGCATGTTACTGTATTGAACTTCCCTCTTTATTTCAATATTTTGGCAATTTTTTTAGAAAATTATATATCAGCAAAATGATACTAGTAATATACTTTTTTAAATGGAAATTTAAAATACTCATCACCATTACAAATCTAAGGTGTATTAGGGCCAGTTTAAGTTACATGAGAGGATAGGAGGTAATATTCAGAGAAAAAACTTCAAAGATTGAAGTCACAGACTTAATTATTATAAACTCTTGAATATTAGAGGAAAGTCGTTAATTTAAAATACTTTACCCTTACTCCATTCCCTGTATTTGTTTAATCTAAATTGGCTCTAATATGCTGTCATACAATTTTAATCTCAAAGTAAAAAAATATCCTTATTTAATATTGTTTATATTTACCAATTCAGTATCAAAAATGTTCACATACGTAAGCTCCAGTGAAAAGGGGGATATTTTAATTGGACTAATAAATAAATACTTTGCAAAAACAGAGAAATAAACAATCATGAACAAAATTTGCTGCTTAAATGGGACTGCTAGCCAACAGTGATTGAGATGCATTCATTAACTGTGTGATTATTTGCACTGTAGATACCATGTCCTCCTCTATGACCATGGAAGGCCCCCGCAGTGCTTTTTCCACCTCTTCCAGCTCCAACATGCATTCCAGTTCTTCAGGCAGTGAGCAGAACCTGGTTCACAGTGGCAATGTGGACCCTGAGGACAGCAGGAGCAGCAGAACCGGACCTGATGCTGTTGGAGCGGAGGGCGGTGGCAGTAACACAAATGGCAGCGGTGGTGGTGGTAACTGCAGGGCTGGCGGTGAGGTTGGAGGAGGAGGAGGAGGAAGGGGGGTCACATCACAGGAGCCACATCACCAGATGACCCCGTCTAAACGTCGCACGGTGCTGAACATCTCGCCGCCTCCTGAAGACCTGTTTGATGACAGCCGTATGTCCTGTCAGGACGAGGCGTCGCTGGACTCGGAGCACAGCAACAGCATCTGGATGGATGACTCTCTGTCCAACTTCAGCATCCTGAGCGCCGCCTCTTATAATGACAACACAGAGGTGCCTCGAAAGTCCCGTAAACGCACCCCGCGCCAGAGGCCTGGTCCAAAGTGTGTGTCAGCACAGGAAGCTAGCATGGACGTGTTTGATGCAGACAGCGCCAAAGGGCCACACTTTGTCCTCTCACAGCTCGGCCCCGACAAAAGCGGACCAAAAGGAAGGTCTGTGTGACTTAGATTTTGTTACTTTCAAATAAATTTTGTCAAGTGAGTTTTATTATAGAAGATTTAAAAATGTAGGATTAAAAGATGTAGCCTACACTTTCATTTGAAGAAAACAACACAGGAAAATACAGCAAGTATTGACCAACAAATACTAGTACGTACTCTCAAAAGAAGAGGGTCTTTAAGTATACTCTGTGCATACCATGTGGTATAAAGGTTGCAAAGAAAGATAATTAAAACAAGAAAAAAAGGAGAAGTTGTAGTATAAGTGGTGAAGGACAGGCGCTTACACAAGGATTTTCCATCAAGGGTTGATTCTTAGGTAAAACATGAGGAGCATCTACATCATATTGTTCTGTTATCCATTGTTTTTACAGAAGCTTTTTAATATGAAAGTCACTTCTTAATCTTAATAAATAAAAAATAGGAACCCTCATCTTCCAGAAAGTCAAAATAATTATTTTTAGCTTTAATCACACCATACAAAAAAAGCATGAAATACATTTGTAACACTTCCTATGATGTGGCTGGGTTGAATACTCCCTCTGATTTAGTTATGATGTTTATTTTTGTTTTATTAACTTGAAGAACTAATTAAAGAGACTAACCAACTTAAAAGAAATACACCCACAGAAAAATCACCTGCATTTTACTTGTCATTCCAAACAGGTTGGGTTTTCATTTGCTGCACAAAAGATATGAGTTGAATTATTCGCCCAAGGTTAGAACTCCCACAGTTTGTTAGTAACAATGTTTGTTCAGTCCAGTTCTCTAAGTCAGTACCTTTATAAGAAGAGCTACTTTTTTTTTTTTTTTTCTGTTAGTGTCAGGGCCTGATTTACTGAGATTGCAAATAACAGTTGCAAATATGCTTGCTCACCCTAAAAAACTCCAACTACAACTGATTTGCATGTCATGGGTGATCAGCTAAGATTGCCTGCGCAAATGACAGCAGGTGCAAAGTCTTGGAGACAGGCCTATTTAAATGAGGATTTTGCATGCGCTACTGGTTGTCGTCATGGAGACAGTACACTAGAAAAACTGCTCTGGGATATGCTAGCACTAATGGCAACAGTGCGCTGGAATGATCCAGATGCAAGGAAATGTAACGTTACAAGAGCTTTGTCACGGAAGGTATTGAATGAATCCTCCTTGTGACTGGCCCCAAATCATCCCCTAGTTCATCAACAAGTTCTAAAATGGCATTGCTTGGTAGGCGATACGTCTCAAAATATATTTTGCATATATTTTCCATAAATGTTGACGTGAGCAGAGTAGATTGGTTCTCTGTGTTGCCTTAGGTTGTGCCTATACTGCCTCGTCACCACAACTGCAGCCAGTTTTCCACGAAACTGTACCAGTTACAACTTGCCTTTCAGATGTGCTAAATATAGACACAAAATCAGCCTCTGCAATCAGTTTCAGGTTTGGTCAATCACATTTTGCGCACTAAATAAATATTTGCATCTGCTCCTCCCAATCATTTCTGCATTCTGGCAGAGACATTCATATTGCATATTTATCACACTACTTGGGTTGCGTGAGGTATTTTTCCCATTTGAGAGATGCAACCCTCAGTGCATCCTGTTAGTAGATAAGCTTCAACATGGTTTTGCATGCACAGTCAAGTTTGCGCATGTTTTACATGTAAGAACCTTAATGATATCAGGCCGTCAGTGTTTTTTTTTGTTTTTTTTACGCAGCAGGTTGTGCTAATTGTGACAAGATGAGATAAGATTAGTTTTTCTTTTATTAGTACCACAAGGGGAAATTCCGGTGGTCATTTATAAAAAGCTTGAGTCGTCGTTGTTTTAACTGTTGGGTTCATGGTTCACTTTTTCTTCCCTCATGCATGAAAACAGATCAGAATTTGCCTGGCTGGTATTGACAGACTACGTACCTCCTATTTATCGTGGTCAAGGTTACCTCCTGTAATACCACAAAGGTGATATTACAGATACAGTTCCTGTCTGTACTATGCAATATACTGACATCTTTTGGGAAAAAGTTAAAACAATTATGATAATTTAAGGTCATTTTGAATATTATAAAACAGTACAATTTGCTCCTTTAATGCCCTTTATATTATTAATACACTTGCTACATGCACCTTTTAGGTTCTTTAGTAAGTACTGTCACTAGGCTCATTTCAATTGTCTGGATAACTATTAGGAAATCACACATTGCACAACAGATGAAAATCCTCGACAAACTACTCTGGCTCCTAATTTCCCACCACATATTGACTGATGCAGAGCGGTTAGATCAGAGCAGAGGGAGGGGCAGGATACTGAAGTACAAACAATGGTCGGCCACAGTGAATCACAGAGCCTCTCTCAAAGACCCAGGATAAGCAGAGCAGATTAAATAAACAGATAACTCTGACCGCTTTAAGAGCCGGGGATAGAATATGCTTGGTTGACGGAGGGCCTCTTAACCCAGCATTGCACAGTGCACCATGGCAACTACCGGACCGATTCCGCTGCAGAGGTATATATGGACATATACTATATCATGTTAGTAAATAGGGGCTGTATACAATCTAGCACCTACAGCAGCATACATACACCACTGACTATGTTTACATGGACAAAATATTAGCCTGTGATGTTATTCTTGGGGGGGAAAAAAACATGGAAGCAGTTGACACGAGTGATGGAAATGAATATTCCTCTAAAATTCCTGTTTATATGCTTTGATTAAAGATGCTGTAATATGTTATTATCATGTCAGAATATGAAAAAATGGGTGGATGTGCTTATGTCATTTGGCTTTTTTTTGTTGAAGCGTCTTCCTTTGGTGGAAAGTTGTTTGACTGTGCAGAAAGAAAACACATGATATTTGCTCATAACCAAATACCTTTTTCATATCCAAGTCTGTCATAATATAAAACTATAGATGTGTTTCTTGCTCTGACCGAAAAGGTGGGTTTATCTTCTACATCTCTACCCCAAACATGGGAATTATCAGTTATTGGGTTTGTGTACAGCACACAGTGCTGACTGTAAACAGGCAGCAGGCCTTGTGTTGGTTACTGTGGTGAAAATTCCAATTCTTCTTTTTTGTTTTAATGTACTCTATACATGTCAAAAGAATGCATCATAAAGGTGGGACAATGGGAAAATTCTCCATTTGTTAAAAAACAACAACAATATTATATGCTGTTCATATAATCGGATTCAAATTTGGAGTATTGTAATGGAATTTTGGGGAGTGTTGTAAATTATTAACATTATATGAATAAAATGTACATGCATTCTTTATTCAAGTAGAAGTAGATAGTTGTGTGAAAAGACTTAAAAGTGCCGATACAATTTATTTACTCAACTGAAAGGCTCTGAAATGTAGTATGTGTATTTAATATAAAACAAGGGTAGGCAACTCCGGTCCTAGAGAGCTGGTGTCCTGCGTGTTTTAGATAGTTCCCTCTCCCGCACACCTGGAAGCCTTTGCATCGTTATCAGGCTCCTGCAGAGCTGGATGATGAGCTGATCATTAATTGAACCAGGTGTGGGAAAGAGGGAAACATCTAGAACATGCAGGACACCGGCTGTCGAGGACCGGAGTTACCTACCCCTGGTATAAAACAGCCCAGTATAAAACGACCCTTCAGTGCATTTGTTTTGGGAACTGAAATTTAAAATACAGGTTTTTGTGTTAAATGTTGGGACCAAAAGTCAAAATTTGACCAAAAATGAAACCAAAGTACACAAACATAAAAACTCATCTTGCTTCCCATCTTTAAGAATACATAATGTAGAGAATTATTTGCTTTGTCAACCCTCAGTCCAAACTGTCTGTGTTACAGTTCTCAAGATGATCCTCAGATACCTCATCAGAAAGGGGGAACTCTGTCAACGCAGTACCCGCAGAAGAGTGAGGGGAAGGAGCTGAAGATCCTGGTCCAGCCTGAGACTCAGCACAGAGCTCGCTATCTGACTGAAGGCAGCAGAGGGTCGGTGAAGGACCGCACCCAGCAGGGCTTCCCCACTGTGAAGGTACCTGTTAGACCTCTCAGACAGCCTCCAGGCTCAGTCAGAATAAAAAAAATTTCTACAGCAAATAAAGCTATATGAGCCTCTTGGCCCAAACAGCTCAATAAATCACAGCTTAATTTAAGGACTGAGATATGGCTCCATAATTCAACATGCCTGTTTCAAGTTTTGCACTTGAGTAAGTGTTGCAGTTAACCCATAAAGACCCAGTGTGACTTTTGTGTCTGTTCTAATTTTATGTATTTTTTTTTATGTTGAACCTTCCCCAAGTGATTTATCACCATCTACATTATAAAAGCCAAGTGACCGCGCGCACGCATGTGTATGCGCGCACCTGTGTGTGTGTGTGCGTGCGTGCGTGCGCACACGCACATATATGTGTGTCTGGGGATTCACACAAAATTTGTACAGAGCTGACTGCTGTAGTTTGTAATACCTATGTATTTTTGGTCAAGGAACAGACTAGCAAAAACAGCAAGTTGATAGGACCAATATTTTGGGAGATATTAGTAATTTTGGAATACAATAGCCTTACAATCACGTTGCTATATACCTAGAACACTTTGGCGGTGACTGCTGGACAAGTGCAGTACAGCATGCATGAATACATAATGGTATAAAAACTACATATCTAGAACCGATGGATCCCCACAGGTCAACACACTAGTTTATCATGATGTTATCTTCTGAATTTTGTATTTTTCCAGTGAAAATCTTCTATTTTCCTATGTTTATTTGACAGATCATGTAGATGTTCATAAAAGCTCAGGGTAAATTCAAAGATTATTTCAAAACAGAAAAAAACTGAAGAAAAAGTGACTTTGTTAAAGATATCATTAACTGAACATAAAACAAGTGTCTTCATCCACTGTCACTGATCAAACTCATGGGTTTTACAAGAGAATCAATGTTAGAGAGGATGATGTTGTTTCCACGTTCACTACGGAGCCTCTGAATATCCAAATGGGTCATATCTGATGACAAACTGTATGTCACACCAATTATTTACACATATTAATAGGATTAATGGACAGTTTAGATCAGTAGATGCTTTTGGGTCAACAGATTTTTGGGTCTTTATGGGTTAATATGCAATACTCTTCTGCAGGAACTAAAGCTAAGCACAGATATCTTGCATGGCTCTGATCATCTCCATTCACCTAAAAAACACTGGGATTAACCCTTCCTAGAATTTCCATCTCTTTCCTCTGTTTTCAATTTCAGTTGTCCTGTTTTGATCACTTAATCTCACATTCTTCAGTTTCTGTTAGTATTTGTCATCAATGTTCTTTGAATGTTACTATAAATGCTAAATCAGTTATGTGTAATTTTGGTTCACAAAGCCTATAAGTACATAAATCTACTTGCTGTTAGCTTTGTACTACAGACTGTAGGTGTACTATGTTGCTTGTTTGACACAGTTTGGAGCTAAAGCCTGTCACCTCATCTCACTGGCTGCCTGCTGCCTTACCTGATATATTTGACAGATTCTGGACCCGAATAGGTCACTGTGGCTATCAATCACATATTTCTTATACATGAAAATAAACAACTGATAAGAAAGATGACACTGTGAACACAAATCAATCAGAACAATTGTACCTTAAAAGACTGAACTGCTATTTATTAGATGTGTACTTGAAGTTTTTAATGTTCCTGAAGTTCCCTCAGGGTCATGGATTCGACCACTGAGGGGACATGTTGGCTTCATGGTAGCTGTTGTTGTGTCCATCTATAATGTACTAATCACAAATGGTAAATGGTCGGTACTTATATAGCGCTTTTCTGCACATTAATGGTGCCCAAAGCGCTTTACAATACAAGC
>JAPTGZ010000018.1:39903816-39916862 GCA_029814645.1 Fowleria isostigma
ATGTGTTTGTGTGTGTGTGTTGGAGAATAGTGAAAGGGGTGTGAAATAGTGAGGGGATGGGGGGGGGAGTTTAGAGCTTTTTAAAGCCCCTTTGGACCTGTGAGTTATACTTGGTATGTTCACTGTTAACTGTGTCCTTCCTGCATCTTACTGTTCATGTAACATTAGATGCTTTATTTAACATATAGAATACATCTGTCTGCGTAACCCACAGTGGCTCTCAAA
The DNA here is from genome assembly GCA_029814645.1 of Fowleria isostigma. NCBI lineage: Eukaryota > Metazoa > Chordata > Actinopteri > Kurtiformes > Apogonidae > Fowleria > Fowleria isostigma. The sequence continues at coordinate 39,904,042 of JAPTGZ010000018.1, forward strand.
GTGGAGTCCAGATACCCCTTGGGGGGGGGGGGGGTCTACAATGAACAGCCAGGGAATCAGCAAAATCACTTGATATAATGTGAAAAATGTGCTTATCTTTAGAAGCATATATCTACAGATGGAGACCATTATCACCAATACAAAAGTATATTGTGTCCACATTAGCTTTAAACAATAGGAATTTTAGTAAACCCATCATGTTACTCTGTCTTGAGTCGCTTCACTCAGAATGCAGGAAACCATTTCTGCTGCTGTGTAGTTTTTGCTTATTGATGTAGAAAAATGACGTATGAAGAGATATGTTGTTTGGATACAGTCTTGATTACTATGATGTGTTCTTAAATGCATCTGTTCTAATTTGTTGAGAACTTTGTTCTAGTGAATAAAGGAAAAATTCCTCCCTTGATAGGTGATACCTGTATTCCCTGTATTGAAAAATATGTGAAAACCTGCACAGCCTGCCCAAAAAGACATCCCATACTCTAATATTTTGTTAGTCTGCCTTTAGCTTTGATTATAGCACACACTCACTGTGGCTTTGTGTCAATAAGTTTGTTGTGTGACAGCATTTATTTATTCATTGTATGGACACATAGGATTGCTGAACCCAGACCTAACCAACTGAATCAACTCCAGATCATAACATTGCCCCCACAGACTTGTACTGTTGGCACTAGGCATGATGGGTAATCACTTCATCTCCATTTCTTCTCACCCTGATGTGCCCATCACTCTGGAACTGGTTAATTCTGGACTCATCAGAGCACATGACCTTTAAGGTCCAGTAACTTGATGCAGCTGAAACACCTTAAGCATTGCCATAATAATTTTCCAGTGCAAGGATCTTACCTGTTTGTGTAGTGATAGTTAACCATAGTCATAATCATAATTTTGAACTCGTATAAAACGTCAGTTCCAAAATAGGTTTTTTTTTTAATCTTAACATCTTGCCTCATGAATGCTTTTCTAAACTCTTACAGCCCAACCTGCAGGAGTGCCTGAAATCCTGAAGAAGTCACTACACAGTTGTTCAGTTAGAGGTGGAGAAGAGGTTTTCATCATAGGCAAAAACTTCCTTAAAGACACTAAAGTCATATTTCAAGAGAATATTTCTGGTAAGAGATCAGACATTTTACATTGCATTGTAAAGGACATTGCAGGTACATTTTCTGTTAATATTAAATTTGGTGTCTGTTTTTCAGATGAAACATCATGGAAAGCAGAGGCTGAAATCGACATGGAGCTGTTTCACCAGGTAAACTGTGATTGTACTTGTGTTATTTTAGTTTATAAAATGATTCATGCCAATCACTAATTTACTGATTAGATAGATTTGTATGGGGCATGAGAGGTAATCATCTTAAATGGCTGCTGGTTCAAAGGTTTGAGTAGTTTCATTGTGTTCTGACCTAATTACATATCATCTTTGAGGCTCTGTGAGTGTGTCTCAACAGGCCATTAAAACCTCTGGTCTTGTAAACAAAATGGTCAGAAATGGATGAATCTGCAGCCATTAGAGAGGTGTTGTATATCTAGTTTTACGTATCTTATGGGTTAGTAATGTAAACATACAGACTTGTTTAACTTAAGTGTCTTTGACTGAAACAAAATATATTGTTTGTCTTTTAAATGTTTGATAATTTTTCATAACCAATCATTTATAGTCTTTATAGCATTTTTCTTGTTTTTGTACAAACTGTGTGTATGCCGTGTAGGTTGTGTATTATTTAATAACATTAACTGTATGTTCTCGATTATCATCTCCAAGAACCACTTGATAGTCAAGGTTCCTCCGTACCAGAGCCAGGCCATCAGCTCTGCAGTTTGTGTGGGGATTTACGTGCTGACCAATGCTGGTAGATCACATGATGTGCAACCGTTCACTTACACTCCAGATCCAGGTGTGTTCAGAGGAAATTCAATACCGTTTCTCTTTATCTCTTCATCTAAGAGTTATTTAAACATGGTGGTCTGGTCTTATTTTAGATTATGGTGCTATCTTCTTCTTGCTGTCTCTGGTTTGAGTATTTATTTATTTGCTCCATAGTTACTCAACACCACTCCCTGCTGTTCTGTATGCTCTCTGCAAGTGTTTACATAAACCCACACATCTTTACTCGGCTTAAAAATCCTGATTTAGGCCTATCATTCTGCATCATTTGTTTTTTGAAAGCCCATATGGGTACCTTTGCACAAAACTTGGGAGACATCTGAAGAAAAATGTAACCATATTAACCATGTTAGGATGGTTATTATAGTTATTATCTGTGTACATTTAAATTTTATGGACTCGTGTGTGTGTGTATATATATTGATACTGATTTATATTTTGTCTTTCAGCAAAAACGGATGTTTCTGTGAAGAAAGAGATGCCCTCTCCAGGGAAGTCATGTTCCTTTGATGAACAGATTAATGGTTTGTCCATGACTTTATTATTTATACACTTTGCATCAACTACTTCTATTGTTTTTGTTTTTTTAGTAGGTAAATGATATGACTGCTATTTAAACATTGTTGGCTGCTGCTTGCATTAATATCTGATTGCAATAGAAAAAAGTAATTTATTTGTTTTCTTCTCCAGCCTTAGACAGTGCCTTGATGCCCTCAATATTGCCTTTAGTAAAGACAGAAGAAGTCACTCCAATGGAGGTCACAAGCAACCTTCAAAACCCTGGTGTATTTAAGGTGATCTATCAACTCATGTGGCTTTCTTAATGACTATAACTAGACTTGCATAGGATAGAAGACAAGTATTGGGAGTAATCAGTAGATATCTATTTATTCATTTTTTCTTTATCTGTAAGAGGAGTAATCATTTATCTTCTGGTTTGTATTGACAGCAGACTGGTGACCTGTGTTCACAACAGCAGAGCCCAGATATGACCACGGGCCATATCAATAAGAGCAGACCCTTCTCCAGCAACCTCCCTCAGCCTACAGGCGACCCTGATAAAGGCCAGGCTTCTGTTTTTACCAACACAGAGCCCCTAACCACCATCCAAAAGCAAGACATTGCTGCCCCCAGCTCCTTCTCTGTGCCGACAGACTCTCTGCTCCAGCAGAGTTCACAGCAGTTTCTCCTGGAGCCCAGAGAAGGCCTGGGGCAGGAGAGGCCTGGCAGCGGGTCTGGAGCTGTGGGCAGAATCTGTGGAGAACCTGCTCCCCAGATGTTTCCCCCAGATGAAGTCGCCCAGTTGGAGGAGGCTGTGAGACAGCTGAAAGCCAAAGCGTTTTGTAACTTACCACTTCAACCTGACAATTCCATGGCCAAACAGCAGCAACAGCACATGCAGCATCAACAACAGATCCAAAAACAGCAAATTCAGCAACAACAGCAGCAACAAATTCAGCAACAACAGCAGCAACAAATTCAGCAACAACAGCAGCAACAAATTCAACAACAACTTCAGCAGCAGCAGCAGCAACAACAGCAACAGCAGCAGGTTTTGGAGAATCTGCAGCAGCAGCTGTTTCAGTCGCAGATCCAGATGCAGTGTGGCATGTTTCAGGATACCCCCCAAGGAAAGAGTGCAGAACAGCAGGGCTCATCTCCCGGCGTAGTGCCAAATCAAGGATCTCTTTTCCAGCAGACCCCACCGCAGCAGCAACAGCAGCAACAGGTAGCTCTGTTTCAGGCTGGTGATCTGCTCTCTATTCAGACCAACTTTCTGCAGCAGACACCCTCTCACCCATCACCACCCATGTTCCACAATCCCACCTCCATGGCTGAAACACAGGACCCACAGGGGGCTCTGTTTCAAAAAGCATCCCGGACACAGGAGCAGGTCCAGGCAGCTCTTTTTCAAAACACCATGACAGTGTTGCAATCTCCAGAGCAACAACCTTCAACCCCTGGACTTTTCCTCCCACAGACGTCCCTGCCTTCTCAGCTTACAACCAGCACAACTCAACAGCAGCAGCAGCAGCAACAGCAGCAGCTGGCCTTCCTCAGCGCTCTCCAAACCCCTGCCCCAGAACCACAGTCAGTATTTCAGGCTCAGACCCAGCTGTCCCCCATCCAGCAGAGAAGCCCCCTGGAGCAGCAGCCCTCGCAGCCTCAGCCGCACACACAACCAGCTCAGCAGGCCTCCCTCTTCCCCAACATCTCTCCACATCCATCTGCAAACTCACTTTCTCCGAACCAGCAGCAGCAACAGCAGGCTGGCCTGCTGTTCTGCAACAGCCCCCTGTCTACCCAGGACCAGGCCTCCAGCCTCCTGTTCAGCAGCCAGACCCAGATGTCTCCGCTGACCGTAAACCAGCAGGATCGCTCTGAACCTATGGCCTTGGGAAACCCCACCGATCCTCGTCAGCAAGTCCTGTTTCAGGAGCAGCAGCCGATGCAGCTGGGAAGCAGCTCAAATAATCGCCAGGAGCCTCCGGTGGGTCTGTTCATGCCTCAGTCCAACATGGCGTCTCTGCAGGAGGGGCTTGCTGCTCAAGAGCTTGCACAGTCAGCCTTGTTTGCTTCACAGAATGGTGTTGCAAACCTCCAGACAACCACGTCGTCTCCTGTTCAGCAGCCTGGGACCCTGTTTCAAACCGCTGTCAGTGGGACAATCAGCCAGCCCAACCAAACTCAGCAACCGGGACTGTTCTTGTTTGGGATCCAGAACGGTAACTAGCATTAGATAGTGTTGTGTGCATTCCTGAAAACCGATGGTATCAGTCATCCAATGTCACCCACAGCTCCCCTGATATTTAGGACAGTTAGTACCAATGTCGTATAGTCCAACAGAACACATTGTTTAGCCTTCAAGAAATATTGATAATATTTACTTCAGTGTAATGTCCAGCTGCTGTACATCTCCAACTGTCACTTGACTCACAAAACAAGTTATTCATTTTAGATTTTAACAGGTCATTATTTGCTAGTATATAATAGATAAGGTGTTTGAGATTATAACAGATGTTTTTAGATTATTACATCATGAAATAGGAGTGTAGGGGGTAAAAAAAAAATATTAAGCCATTCATAGTAAATTATTTTTCTCATATTCCATAAATATATCTAAGGGATGCATTTTTGGTGAAACTTTGATAGATCAATTCATTTACACTTAACTTTCATCATTAAAAAGTTATATTTTTTTTGCTTGTCAACTGTATTTTCAATGTTCTTATACACTCACTATTTTCACTTAATATCTACAATTTTAGTATAATAATTTGGCTCTTACAGTGAGTTTTTTCAGGCTACGAAACCACTGCCAGAGCTTGTAAGTGATGACACCTTAAGATTAGAATCTACTCGTTTAAGAAGAGCATCAAAGACGAGGCTGATCAGTTTTACTACCACACCTCTGACATTAGTTTCTTTGAGAGGTTTTCCATTTTTTCCTGACCTATCTTTTCTGTTTGTATTTGCAGACTGCGGTCAGCTGATGAACACTCCTGGAAACACGCTGTCAGATCAGATCATTGCCATCAGCCAGTCTGGTCAGAACCAAAGAGAGAGTGACGCACGTATCCAGTCTCTGTTGAACCAGTCCCTGTCACAGACTGGATCTGTGCAGAACAGCATGGCCGCCTCGCAGAACATGGAGAAGATTGATGACCTGCTCGTCAGCTTACAAGAGTCTGGAAGCAACTTAACGCGGTCCTTCTAACCTTCACACATGCTGATGTTTTTTTACTGATAATATTTTAAATAACTGTGTCATGTAGACCAAATAGCCATTGGAAGATTGAATGTAGATAAATATTTGTGCATTAGACTTGCATCGTAAAGGCTGAAACGTCTCTAAGACTGTATTCTACAGAATGTCGTGTTTTTTCCAAGCTAACACATAATCATGGTCTCCTTCAGGACTTTTTAGGACAGAGCAGTCATAGTAAAATGAGCTTAAAGTAATGGTGGCCTTGCTGAGCAGGTCTCTCCTCATGGTGATACCCAGTAATAAGTATTATAACAAACTGGACCAATTAATGATCAGACATTGAGCCAGAATTCTGATCAGGAAGAAGCCAAGGAAACTAAATGTGTCTCATATTGACTGAAACTGAATCCCTGTTAAAATGTGTGCATAATGAGTCCAGAAGAGAACAATATGAGGAAAAATTGTCTCAAAATTTGTGAGAAGTGGCTGTGGCGTTAGCGGTCGGGTTGTACATTTGTTTATTTGTGATGTTGTCTGTAGCATCTTTTGATCCTGTTGTTGAGTTCTCCAAAGTGCTGAGTGGTTTCCGTAAATAATGTTCCCTTTTTAAAGCTTTGTTTTATATTTCCTGTAGTATTTTTACTGTAAGAAATAGGGAGAGGAGTTCAAACTATGGCAGCAATGTGTTGACTCACTGAGTTTGAGCGTGTAGTGGAGTGCATTATGGATGTTGTACTGTAGGTGGCAGCTGTTGATGTGTTATTTTCATGTGAAACAGCAGTGTGGAAAGTGTTTTTAGGGTATGTAAGGTAGGAAGAACGGGAAGACAGACGTGAATACGAATGTGATTTTGACTAATGTGATGTGTTGTCACGTCACAGTTGTGGGATTCATTATAGCAGCTAGTTCTAGTCTGGTAATATGAATTAAATCGGTTTAGATGTGTGTGTTAGCCCACAAAGTGGTGTTGGTTTTCATTACTAATATAACACGAGGAAGCTGTATGTGGTGTGTAACTGGTTTCAGTTGGTGTTTTGTGTTGAGAAGATGCTTGATGGTACAGTAACACCTGCGGTTATTTCTCATTTCCCCAGCAGATGTCAGCAGAGTGAAGGCATCGTGGCTTCATATCAGATTCTTTGCCCTCCACACAGAGTACAAAAAGCACTTTGCCTACAAGCTAACGGTTTGGTCTCCATTCAAAACCAAATCAGTTAGTTAGCAACCGAATGTTTAGATTCTTATTTTACCAAGAGTTGAGAAAAAATCTATATGTTTAAAATATGACACATTTGGCCGAGATGTAATTTTTCACACATAAATATCTATATATATATTGGGCACTTTACAATGGTGTTGTTGTGACCATTTTAGTCATTGAGGGTCGTAAAGGGGCGATGTGTTTCTTAGCTTCTGCTTCCTCTTCCTCGTTTACAGTGAAATGTTTAAGAATATGATATTGAAAGATGGAGCTGAGAGGAGCAGAATACACAGATAAGACATTGATCCATTCAGTCTGTGGTTGCATAGAGAAACTGGTAAAATATTTCTACTGGATGGTGACTGAATCCCACCTTTTGCCCTTTGGGTAAAATAATAATTTAGTGGTCACAATTTTCTATGTAGCCATTCACTACCAAAGTTTCTATTACTGTTATTAATCCCCAAAATGTAATAATAATTTCATGTTGAAGTTGTAAAAGAAAAAAAAATATGGATCAAGATATTTGTGAACACACACTTTAAATAATTTAACTTCAAAGCTTTATTTAAATTCATGCACCTATAGTAGTGAGAGTAGATGTAATATAGTATATACTATTAATTATTTAGATAATTGTGTTTGTCATTTTGATGGCATCGTAATGCGTCAGGCACGCATGAACTGGAATAGTGTTGTTAGACCATTAAAGAGCCTCTTTCAGCATTTTTATTCATTAATGTGATGGATTTAGTGGATATCGACAAGCAGTAATTAAGTGGCTACATCTTTACATTTTACACCTCATCCAGGTCGGTATTAACAGGCAGTAATAGGGTGTATTTTACATGCAAAAGGTTCAGGTTTTACAGTTTTTCTGCTCCTTTGTCTGCAGTTAGCCAGTGGCGTTCACATCAGGACGGTTGACTCAAATCTCGCTGTGAGTCCTGATGACAGGCCAGTTTTATGGCTCGTAACCTTTTATTTCCTCTTTTTCTGACCTGACATTTTATGTTAAGGATAACATATCTTACAGCAAATGGCAAGGCTGTTTTTTTTTTTTGTTTTGGGTGTTTTTTTTTTAAGTTTTTGCCTCATGTTTCTTTAGGTGCAAAATCCTGCTGGCATACTTTTCTTTTTCTGTTGTTTTGTCACGTTTTGTTTCACTGTATGCATGAACAAGGGGCTGGTCTCTGACGATGACAAAAATAGCTCAGTTTAATGCCTCAGTTGTTGTCTTGTTTTCTATGTACAGTTTGTTAGAAATACATACTTCTGCACACCGTTACATTTTATACACATTGAAAAAAAGAAAGTCATTTTATGATGGGAGACTGTGTAAACTAATGTGATTTGTGCAGCTGCGGTGTGTCCGCATCGCCCACGCTTTAGTTTGAACAGTGTTTTTTAAAGGGACCAAACTCCTGAAGGAAACCTGACGTAGGAGAAAAGAGCTATCTGTGACTGGCTTTCTTCAACCTGTAAAATAGAACTAATATTTCCAGTGTTGAGTATTTATGATTTATTTGTTTTTTGTTTTTTTTTGTTTTACAAGAAATAGAAAGATGTCAAGTCTTTTTTTTTTTTTTATTGGTGTAGTACTTCTTTTAAGAGAAACATATCTAATTTATTTGTGCGTTGCATATTATCCCTCCTGTAATCATAAACGCAGATCTTTTTAACTGTATTCATGACAGAAATGTGATTTGGCCTGATTATACTGGAAACAGAGGTGATGCCTTAAAATGAGATGTTAAAAATGCATTCACATGTACGATGTGAATAGCATGAACATTCCTGTGCACAGTGGCTCATGTGGTTGTGGGGAGTGTTAATGATTTGATATGTTTTCTACACATGTATATAATTGGACTATTCGGCCCTGAAGCCTTTTTTTTTATTGACCAAACTTCACTTTTTAACTGTCAAAGTAAAAAAAAAAAAAAAAAAAGAAAACCTTTAAGAGGACCAGTTAATTTCAGTATTTTGACCATAAAAATAACAATGAATGTGACACAGCATGGCTGTAAATGTCTCCCAGATTCATATAGTTTTAATACAATCTGAGGAGGTAATTCCTGTTTGCATTACAGTTTCTTCATTTGTAACTATGGATCTGAAATAAGTGTGATTCTTCATTTGTCACCACTAATGGTGGGATACTGTTCATAAAAGTTCTTCTACTGTATTCCTGTTCAGACGCTACAGATCATTATAAAAGCACTGCATTCACAAAAGAAAAAAGAAGGCTTCTTGGAAAAGATCTTGTAATTATGAGAAAAGTTAAGAATAGTCATTAATTATTACGTAATATGGCATTTTCTAATGTACTGCACACTTATACATGGATGTAAAAGAGAAAGAATACGATAATGTGAGGGGTTTTCTTATTTATTCAGTGTAGTGATTAGATCTGGTCTGGAGTCACATGAAAACATGAAACACTGCATCTTTTTATCCTGAAATATTCTTAAATGACCTGCATAATAGTCATTGAATCCCTTGATTAGAAATATCAGAATATATTTGTTGTGGGTTATAAATGCAGATATAATACAAACAAGAAAAAGTAGCTCATAGATCCCTGATTTCAACAATTTCACATTGTTGTAAAGTTATTGTATTTTACTTTATTAGAAACTTCATAAAAAGTAATGAATGCCTAAATGGATAACATGGTTGATAAATAGATGTGGAAGTAAACATCAAACCAAACATCAAAAATCTAGATTTTTTTTTTTGTTTGTTTCAGCCTGCTATTGATTTGTCCACAATCAGATGAGTTCTGCTGATACTGATAGGTTTTAAAAAGTCCGTCTCTATATTAGACATGTGCTCTTATTGGACTTTAGTGTCTCTTGATTTTTATATCAATATTTAAATGGGAAATGTAAGGTTTTGTTCCAGTATTTTCCATGGAATATGACCCTGTGACTACGTACTACACTGGATAGATGAGACAGCACATTTTATTCTATTTACAAGAAGAAATCAGCTTTTTTTTTGATAGTTGGACATAACTTGTTCATTATTATAAGGAATTCATGATCTCATAATTACAAGATCAGGTGTATTTTTTTCTTTAGTGAATCCACTGCACTTTACTGCTTTTCTGTTTTTTTACAATAGAACAAGACATGGTTTTCTTTCATTGCTACCATTAATTTAATAACAAACTGCTATCACAAGTAAATGACAGATGGTTAGACTAGACAATGTCCATGTGCCTTGACAGACTGACTTGTGTTTTACCATTTTATAACAGTCCTCTATAACTAGAACTTTGCAAGCCATAAAATGACGTGCGCTTCAGATGATCTACAACAGTGACCAGAGAAATGTGTTGTAGCTAATGAATGTGTTGTGCAATTTCTTTCATGAATCTGACTTGTTTGTACTGAAGTATCCATTGCATTTATGTTATATAACGTAGATGCAGACATTTTTCTGAAACTGCTATGCAGCTAATATACTGTAAATGTAGATCTGTTAGTTTTTGAATATATATTTTTCTATATAGCATCTCCCATTTTCAACACAAAGGAGAAACCAAAATAGATGTTCTTTCTATTATTTATGTTGCTCGTTAAAATATTTTCTGATGCTTCAAGTGCCGCCAAATTCAATTTTCAATCTTTTTGTCTATATGGTGCAAATTTCCCTTTTCAGCAAACTTCAATTTACATTTTTGTGTGTGTGTGTTCATTTTCTGCTCATTGTGATTATGGCAAGGTTTATGTAAACGTCCAGGCTCTTTGTTTACTGGTGCAGTGGTTCAGTGACTAGGAAGTCGGTACATAGAAATTCCCCATCTGTCTTGCTGTGTAATTTAAGAACAATGTCAGTTCTCCAATCTTGCAGTATATGAAGAAAAATTTCCTACTCTGAGTCTTATATTATTACTTTTAACTCCTAGCATAAATGAACCACTCATGAGTAAAACAACCTGGAAATAACCAGTTTCTAACCATGTGAACAACTGTCAATCACTTGTTTAAAAAGAAGCTGTCTTTATATTTGGCTACATTCTTGCAATTAAACTCTGTACACTTGCTGCTATCTATATTAAACATACATATATACTTTGATTGAGTTTTTGTTTCATTATTTTATGCAGAAGAAACTATTAAACACTGGGCTGAGGATTCACAGATTTAAAACCTCTTGGAACCCAGCACCTCATGCTTCAGCCTCAACTACGTCAACATTTGTTTTGTGCCTTCACGTGATACCAAAACCATAAAACAAAAGACTTTGTACAGCTTACTGTGAAATACAACCCTGAGTCACAACATGTCATTAATTTATTATATTTCACCTGTATTACACTAGAAACAATACAACAGAATTCTAGAAGTTTCGTCTTATGAAATGTGTTGTTTTTCTTAAACACATACAGACTTGACTGATATAGTTAAAAAAAAAAAAAAATACCACTTTAAAGAGAGATACCATTTTATTCCCAACACAATACTAGGGACTGAAGACCCCAAGTGAAGAATTTCAGGTGTAATTTTGCCCTGCTCTTCCATCAAGCAAAACCTAGAGTTTTTATTTCAATATGTGCCAAACATTGTCTTTAGGGGATAAGTCTGGATCTGCACTCTCTTCATCCAGGCCTCTGTAATGTGTGCATTATGTGGTTTTATATCAACCCTTTGAAATAATTAGGAGGCCTGTTTATTAATACTAGGAACTGGAAAAAAGTCTTTGCTGACAGATTACCAAAAAATGGAAAACACAAAGCACTGACAGCTACGAATTCAGAGAAAACATATCAACATCTCTTGCTGTAACTGAAGTAGACTAAAAACATAAAGCATGAAATGTAGACAAAGGATTGACATCAGATATTTTCACCAGTCACTTTTATCGGATAAAATGGGCCAGAGGAAGGCACACGAACGCCTCTAGAGAAAAAACTTTTGTCAACAAACATGTCAGAGGTTAAAGGTTAACTCACTTTATTAACCTCGTAAAGATGTATGGTTTCTGCATTTTACCAATTATAATACACACAGATACATAGCTGGAGAAAACGTAACTTGTGAAGGTTTTAATCGATATGAAATGATAACGAACAATTTCCTTGAGTTCACTAGACTCCTTGTGTATTTCCGGTAGTTGGATTTCCGACAGTTCCTGAATGCACCACGAACTCCTCGCGGTTTTTGCGATGCTTGCGCGTCACATTGATCTTTCTTGAGCAGCAGCGACAACATGGCTGACGTTACAGCGGCGGACGGAGACAAACTCAGCAAAAAGTAAGGTTATTTACATCTTTACCCATATTCCGGCCATTCCTTATCCTTTAAGCGTTGTCGTTTTTCTTACAGTTTAAAGTATGCAATCTATTTGAGAGGTTTTATTTGGCTAGGCCGATGTTACTAAATGTTACATCAGGTTAGAGGATGGGAACGAAGCGAGGGACCCATATGGAGGCACACTGTAAGCCTCCATATCCCAAAAGTCAGTTTGGTTGTGATCTTGGTAGTTGTAGTTTTAGACGCAGTTATCGCCGTTCTTCATCACGTATTTTGTATTTTTATTAAACTACAAGGTCCAGGATGCATTTTCAGAAATGTCTTCTGTATATTGTTAGTGTTCTTTTGGTTTCTTTTCCTCGGTTTTACATTATATGTCAATCATTGCTGTTTTATTTTTTGCGGAGAATTGTTTTTTACCACTTTATACTACCGTTCCCACACGTTTGATCCCAAAATTATATAGTCAATACAAAAATTGTCCAGCTTGGCCCAAAAAATATATATTTCACACATCATAATGATATCTTGTACGGCTTTCGCACACAAATGCAAAATAAATCATTCACTTACTAGGGGAACAGCAAAAAGTTGACTTTTTCTGACTGCTACTGCCTCCCCATACTGTCACGTAGAGACTTCATTTAAACTTTGAAACGCAGGTATTGTTTCCTCTCTAAGGGGATATTTTTGGATGAGGATGGGGTTTACAATTTTAATCCCCGCTGTGTTTAGTCAATCTTTTGTTTACATCAG
>JAPTGZ010000018.1:39923557-39934954 GCA_029814645.1 Fowleria isostigma
TATATCCTACCACCATACTATAGTCAAATGCGGAGTTGCATTTCAACAAAGTTTTGCGTCACATTGAAGATGATAGTTTTACTACAGTGAAGGGACTTTTCCTGTGGAAATTGTATGGTGTACAAGTTACGGACGATACTGAGGACCCCAGGATTTCAGAGGATTAGAAGATGTTCTAGGTTCCGGTATTTTCCTGAATTTTAAGGAAGAATTATATTCCCTGGTCCTTATAGTAACATTCTTTACAGTTATAATTGAAATATCTGTGTAGAAATTTGGAAAGGCTAGAATAGATAATAAACAACAGAGTAAATCCACTCAGGAGCAATGGCATTTTTCTGTCAAAGTCTGTACCATTTACATTCATTTAATAATCACCATGTCAGTTGTTGAGCCAACTTTAATCTCTCGGCATTTATTTTGTTTTTGATTGGTTTCAGTGGTGCTCAGTTTGTCATGGAAAACCCTGTCATGTGAATGTGATGTTACGACTGTACCGCCTTCTTAAACTTTTATCTTTCTGGCAGGTCGTGTCCACGCCAAAAGGGCTTCAGGTGCTAAACTGATTTTCTACGACCTCCGAGGGGAAGGTGTCAAACTGCAAGTTATGGCAAATTCAAGGTACAAAATGGAAACTCTTTTGAAAGTTGTCAGCCTAATACTATATTGTGATATGGTTTTGTATGTTTTTTCCTCATTCACTGTTCATGGTGGATTAAAAATAAGATCATGACAGATGGTGTGATTTGGGACAGTACTTTCTCTTTCTCCCTGTGGATACCTGAAGCTTACAGGAATCATACTTTTCTCTTTGACAGAAACTATAAATCTGAGGAGGCCTTTGTTGCTATCAATAACAAGCTGCGTCGTGGAGACATTATCGGGGTTCGTGGTAACCCAGGGAAGACCAAAAAAGGAGAGTTGAGCATCATTCCCATTGAGATGACCCTCCTCTCACCTTGTTTGCACATGTTGCCCCATCTTCACTTTGGCCTGAAAGACAAGGTAAACCATAGATGTTTGCACATTGTTTAATGAATGCCAGGGGCGTAGTCTGCTTTTCTCACACTTCAGTAAAACCACCTCATCTCCATCAGTTCGCAGAACAATTAACCAACAGGGTGCTGTTGAGAGAGAATACAACTGTAACATCTAAAGAATAACAATGTAGAAAATATAACTGCTCTTTTCTTCTTCCTAAACAATGTAAAAATAATGCAATATTATTTGTATTTTCTCAAATAAAAACCACAAAATGTCTTCGTTTAGTTATATTTAAAGTAGTGTGTTTTATAAAAACAAATTATAGTGAAATAAAATTTCATACTTAAATATGACCACTTTTGTTAACTGGATAAAGCAGAAGGCCGAAAAATAAAAAGTGAATTTTATTTGTATAGGACTTTTCACAGATAAAATCACAAAACGCTTGTTTTGTTTTTATCTTGTGTATGTATGCCATTTTATTCTCAACTGTAAAGAAAAGCCTCCTGACTAATGCAAAACTGCATCAAATAAAGACTAATTTTGATCTTCAACTGTTTGAGGAAACGCAGTATACAGAGCTGTGTATTCTGGAAATGACATGACTGTTGCATCAGTTTCTAATGTACTTTTTTTTGTCAACACATGATGGTGCATTTACTGCTCAAAAGGAAAGATGGTGTAAACCGACTTAACAAGTAAACCTTTAGCTTTCTGACACACCTACAACAAATACCTTCACTAATTTGTCATCCAGTTTCCTGCCATGACAGGTCATAATTAAAGGATCATAAAACATCATGCAATAGATACCAGTTTAACCGGTACTTTTATCAGTTACGAACTCTTGCTGTGTATCTATTGTTTTTTTTTTTTTTAAAACCACACAGGCATTTTTTGAAATTAAAATTTTATTTAATATAAAAAAACCCTCAAACTTACTTTATATGGCCTGATTTTCCAGCTTCTAGAGAGATTTTGTCACAGTTAGCTTAGCCACAATCGCCCAAACAGATGTTCACCAGACTTTGTAAATGCTGCATCTCTTGTCAGTGTTTTACTCTTATTTTCGTAACCAGTGTAAAATGTTTTTTTCAAAGGAAACGCGGTTCCGTCAACGCTATTTGGATCTGATTCTTAATGACTACGTGAGGCAGAAGTTTGTAACACGGTCCAAAATTATTACATACCTGCGCAGCTTCTTGGACCAGTTGGGATTTTTGGAGGTAGGAATTGGTGTCTTTGTTTTAATGATGTCACACAATAAGATTAACTATAAATCATATTAGAAAAGTTGGGTCTACACATATTTACAGTTTATAAATCTGTAGATCCTATAAAGTACATTGGCAACTAATTCTGCATTTTTTTTGCATCTTTAGATTGAGACACCGATGATGAACCTCATTCCTGGTGGAGCTGTGGCCCGTCCATTTGTTACTTACCACAATGAGCTCGACATGAACCTCTACATGAGGATCGCTCCCGAGCTCTACCACAAGGTGATTTTCATTCAAGAGTCGTAGTTGTCAGTTTGCAGTCTGACCTGTGAACATTTCACTTCAACATCTTGCTTTTTTGTACAGATGCTTGTGGTCGGTGGGATAGACAGAGTGTACGAGATTGGGCGTCAGTTTAGAAATGAAGGCATCGACCTTACTCATAATCCAGAGTTCACCACCTGTGAATTCTATATGGCATATGCAGATTACCACGACTTGATGGAAATTACAGAGAAACTGCTCGCAGGTAACTTTTCATGAATTTATGTGCATTCACTAAAATGTTTGTAATGAAGTCATGACAGTAAAACTGTATGGTCAAGTAACAAAAGTTAATCAGAAAATGTCTAACTTATGAAAGTAGGAAAACTAAAAGTGAGTCCCAAGAAACTTTATTTTTACCAAACAACATCTCAGCCACACATATATCCAGACAGAACTGCATACAAACACTTTATTAGCACACACAAGAGCAGTGTATCCAATTGGTTTCATCAATCAAGTTTTTCTTTCTGAAAATCTTGAAAAATGAGTACAATTAAAATCTAGATCTCTACGTCCTTTTAAGGATAAAAAAAGACATCTCTTGTTTGACCGAAATACCAAAATACCACCTGTTTGCTGTTATACATGTAGTGTGAATTGGCTGTTAGTAGTGCTTTATTTCAGTAATTATTTTTTTTTTTTTACACAACATTAATTAGGGGCCCAAGCCAGAGGGTGCTGGGAGACACATCTGCAAGTAATAGCAGACACATCACTCAGTACACTGGGTTCTGCAACCCCATTGTTTTTGTTCTGATTTTTATTTTTATTCTTCCATTGATAAAAGTGGTGCTGCAGGCTAAACTGTGCAAGGTAGAGAGAGTGGTGTAATCTGGTGGGTTGGTCCAGACCCCTGCACGTACCGCAGACCCAAAAAAAATCGACCAGCAGGGGGCGCTATTATCAAGGCAGATGCGTTTTGGCCCATAATTCTAACACTGTCCACCTTGAAAAACAACACATCTTCAGATTCACTAAACAGCACTGAATCATCTAAGCTACGCCCCACCCATTTCTGCCCTAATTTTTTTCCGCTAAATCGCAACAATTGAAAAACTTCTTTTTTAAACTCCTAGGGATTTTGTCTGATCTGCATGAATCCTGGCACAGACACTCTTTACCTCGACCTGATCCAAAGTTATCAAGAGAATTGGTTCAGTCAAAAAATGTTCACATTAATAGCAAACCAATTTCCTATGTTCTTTAGAGTGTGTGATGTCATCAGCTGTTTTTTCCTAGTATTGCATATATACTGCATATAGATTTAATAAATAAGTTTTAAATCATAGAGATGAAACAGATTTGATTAAAATCATAAATTGTCCATGACAGAGAAAAATCCAGATTGATTTTTATTATTATTTTTGCTCACATCACTCACACATAGTGCACAGAAATGACAGCTAGCAGACTACAAATAGAAATCCCCTCACTTTAACAAAACATGAATTAGAATAATTTACACCACTGTTACCAAAAGCACAATCCCCTGTGGGGCGGTAATAGTTTATCATCCAGTTGCCAAATAAAAGTGCTCTCTACCTTTAGTCAGAAGTGTTTGCCTTTTAATACTGTGGACTTTTATCAGGTTGGCACATGTCACTCTCCCCTCTGTCCTTAAGAGACATAAAGACTCCAGACCAAGGTTGGCGACAAATGTTTTACCCAAACTATCCCCTTCTGTCACCTTGAGGAACATGACTCTGCTGCTGTTTTTCATTAGACTGATGCAGAGAAGATCTCCCCAACCTTAGTTGAAGCTGAGGTCATTTCGTAGTTGTCTTTAACAACAGACAGTATTTTTTACTGGTAGGTCTCACTGATGTGGCCACTAAGATGCTAACAGAGGAGCTAGGGTGCATGTGGAGCTTCCTGTCAGTTAAGAAAAGCTCTAAAAGCAGGCATTCACTCAGCTTTTGTGTTGGGTCTATGTGTCCAATTCAACATCATTAGACATTAATTAGACTTATTAATAATAGAATAGAAAATTATCAGCAACGCCTTAAATTGCTTCTTTCCCTGATCAATGATACAGACATGGATTAATACAGTGCCTTCTAATCTATTCTGAACCTACTTTTACTTTTTCCCTTTTGCTCTCCTAGTTTTGTTAAGTCTCCTTTTAGTCGTCTTATGCTTAGTTCTTTGAGGATAACAGGACTCTTCCACCCATACATTCAGCTGTTGATATGAATCTTGACCGTGTTCATCACATCCTGTATTGATTCTGTTTGAGCTCATCTGTCGCTATCACTGGATTTTTGTGGTTTCAGCTGTTTTTTTTGTGTATGTCGGATCATTTTACTTTTTCTTTTTACTTTTAAGTTACATCTTTACTTTCTGATTAATTTTTCTATATGCTCAGTGCTGCTGCAGGTGTTTTTTCATATTCTCTAATTCCAGCTTTCAGAGTTTCCTCTGCACACATATTCCCTCTAACTTTACATCAGTTTTCTCATGCTAAACATACCTCCTCAAATCATCCAGTTCTCTTACAGCTTATTTACTATATTTATTTTCTATTTAAAAAAAAACAAAACAAAACAGCAATGTTTGGAGCACCAAAGGCAGGTGTTTCACTCAATTTGTGTCCCATGGATCCTGATGCACAGTGTCATTTAAGACGATTCAATTCTGGTCATTTTGTCGTATGCCGTTTCACAATTACTTTTAGAATAAGCAGTCATTTGATGTCTTAACCAGTGACCGAGAAAGAGAAAGCTCTAATGTCAGACACAACTGAATGAGTAGATAGTGATATTTGACGTGAAGAGAGACTTTACTAGTTGGTCTGATTCTGACAGGTGAGTCCCACCACCAGTTGGGTCTGATGTGGTTGATGTGAGAGTGACAGACCAGCTGAACAGTCTCAGGACACAGAATAAAACACCTGAAACCAGCATCTTAGTGAAAACATTGGTTCAAAAGGGTGCCTTGCCTTTTGAACAGCTCACATTCAGAGTTTTCTGAGTATTTCTCAGTTTTAAGTGTTTTATAAACCTTATATCAGAGAAACATCCTAGACGTGTAAGAATCAGATCATCTCAATTCTTAAACTGTGTTTCAGTCTTGGGCAGATTTTCACTCTGCGTTGTTCCTAATCTGTAAAAACACTTAATGACTGTTTGGTTTGACACAGCCTGTTCAGATGGTAAAAGACCTTCAAGGGCATTTTCTCACTGTTAAAGCCTGTTTGTTCAAAGTGGGTTATCTCTATAAGAGACTGTAGCAGTTCCTCTAATGATATATTTATTCAAAACATAAGTTGGTAAAGCTCCATTTCTTTACAGTGAAAATTTTATGATGAAATTTTGAGGACTTTTTATATTAACTCTGTTTTTACTATTTCAGGAATGGTGAAGCACATCACCGGAGGGTACAAAATCACATATCATCCTGATGGTCCTGAAGGACAAGCCTATGAGATCGACTTCACTCCACCCTTCAGGAGAGTGAGCATGACCCATGACCTGGAGAAGATCTTGGGGGTTAAATTCCCTCCAACTGACTCCTACGACTCTGCTGGTGAGAATCCTAACTGAACCCTAACTGAATCTGAATAATTGGACTTTCTAAAACCTTACTATTACCCTTTGTAAAGTAAAAATAATGCACCTTTTTACCAAATTTAATCATCTAATTTAAGGTTAATTTTGACCTTTTCTTTTTATTTTTTCCTCAGAGACACGTAAATTCTTTGATGATCTTTGTGCCCAAAAAGGAGTTGAATGTCCTCCACCTAGAACTACAGCTCGACTCCTTGACAAGGTTTTCTTTTGATGATTACCTCCATGTTAACTGCTTTCAGTTATTTCTTCTAAGGTCATAACTCATGGTTATTTTTCCTTTCAGCTGGTTGGAGATTTCCTCGAGGTCACCTGTATCAACCCCACCTTCATCTGTGAGCATCCTCAAATCATGAGCCCTCTGGCTAAATGGTGAGAACAGCTTTCAGGCTTCAAATAATGGTTTCTGATGTGATACCCAGGTTCCTCATGACACACAACTCACTGTATTACAGGCACAGATCACAGAAAGGACTCACGGAGCGTTTTGAGCTCTTCGTGATGAAGAAGGAAATCTGCAATGCATACACGGAGTTGAACGATCCAATCAGACAGAGGGAGCTTTTTGAACAACAAGCCAAGGTTTGTATGACAGACTGAGGTGATATCACTGACCTGTCACCTGGTGTATGCTGACTGTTTTTTGGGTGATGGTGTGTGTTGATAGATGTAATTGGACTTCTTTTCAGGCCAAAGCTGAGGGCGATGATGAAGCCATGTTCATTGACGAGACCTTCTGCACTGCACTTGAATATGGACTCCCACCAACAGCTGGGTGGGGGATGGGCATCGATCGTCTCACCATGTTCCTCACAGACTCCAATAACATCAAGGTAAAGCCGTCACTGAGCTCAGGATGCCAATAGGCCTCACAACGATTACACAACCACCTCGTTACAAGTACTTGAGTGAATGACAATTATTTTCCATAATCATGCTAATCATCTCCATTTATCTGGATGAAACCAGCAGAAACATCATAGCTCCATTATTTCTGAGTCAAGTTGCATCCTGTTGTGACCATTTAAACAGTTGTTTCCCAAACTTTCTTAATACATATTTTTTAAATGACAAACTGTTTTGACGCAATTTGTTAATGTATAAACCATAAGTGAATTTGTGTAAAACTGAACATTTTTGACCATTGTTAGAGCATTTTTATAATATCTCAAGGCCTTTAATATAATCTGGAGGAGACAAGCAAGACATGTCAGAGATGTTTGTCTGATAAATGACTAACATATGTTAGTGCAATCATGAAAACAAAACAATTCAGCATTATCGATAATAAAACTTTTGAAGTTTCTTAAATGCTTCACTATCCCCTCATTTATTTTATCTCACCAATTCAGATGTTCGTTCTCTATCAAATAAAATAAATATGAAAATATAACAAATTAACCACATATACAAAAGCAGCATATGTATACTGTGATTGACATCATATAAGTTTCTTGTAGCAAAACACAGGTGCACCACATGGTGTCAGAAGTGCAAACATAAGCATGAGTTGAAAATGGCTCCTACATATATACCCCTTCTACTGAAAATGCTGCAGTATTTTTTCTGTTAAAGATGCAAGCAGGTCTCAGGTTTATCTCTGATACTTGGAAATGACAAAACAACAGTTTTAAATTAGTTCAGGATTCAAGAGGAAGAAAAGTAACATGTTATTGTCTGTCTGTGAACTTCAGATGTAGACTGAAATATCACATGAGCGATAGAACAAAATTAAACAGATTTATAGTTTCAGAAGAAAAAAAAAACAGTGAAAAGCTTCCACTGACAGTAGTGTATTTTTATTTTCTACAGGAGGTTCTGTTGTTTCCTGCCATGAAGCCTGATGATAATAAGACGTCAGCGCCCACAGAGGGTACCTCTGTCTAAAAGGCACGACCTTTGACCTCTCCTGCTCTAAACACCTCTGCAGGAGTCTGCACAGAGACTTAACCTCACTGTGGTGATCAGTGTGTTTTATCAGCGTTGGTTTGTCAAAGGGAAATGGTCTCGTCTCGATTATGTGGTTGAGTGATAAACAATGACAAATGGGTTTTCTTTTGTACCTCTTACACTTTATGATTATTTTTGCTGCATTCTCCTCATGCGACTGTTAGAAGATATTTTAATCCATATTTCACCCAGACTGTAAATGGTATCGGATCAGGAAGTCATGAGTGTTCTGCTGTTTTGTACAGATCTGAGTATTAAGAGTACATACACCACAGCTCCCTCACCTCTGACCTGTCTACTGAATCCATCTGTTTTTACCAGGGCTGATCATTTTCCTCGGACTCCAGAAATTCAATATTCCTCTGTCCAGAAATGTAAACATGTCTGAAGAATAAACTGAACATGAATCTGCATAGACCTTGAATGTGTCTCTTATTTTTAGAACTAATATTGTGTATGTTTATAATACTTGCACCATCACTAAAAGGATTTTAACAAGACAATAACATCTTGGTGATGTTACAAGTGTAGGTAAATGTATGGCTATGTCCACAAGTGTATTTTGTGGTGGTAGAATTGAATATTTTGGGTAGATTTAAGGTGCATGTGATAATTTTACTGTATCTTGTAAAAGTAGAATCATCAGTTTGACTTGTTTTAAAGTATTTAACCACATGTTGGATTTAGCTCCTGTCAAGAATTTTAGGGATTCAAGTAACTGACAAACCAAGATACAATCATATTTAACTGAATTAAATGTCTTTTAGTGAAATGATGCTGCAGGTAACAGTATGAGTGTACGTTTTTTTTGTTAAACGTCTTCAGCAATGAACACAACCAATGTATATGAAATGCATTTAAATATGCTTCTATTTCATGTCTTAAAACAATTACTGCATTTTTCAAGGCATTTGTAGACAAAGTCTTAAAATGTCTAGAACTGTATAACAGACTTCTGAAGTCCTTAAGTAGTTGTTACCCCCCCCCACCCCCCAAATGATCTAATTTCATTGGTTCATCTTTTAATTTTTGCCTAGTACTTTGTCAACCTTGTATTTTTGACACAGGATCATCAAAGTCTACATTTTGATTGGTTTATTTCAAGCGATGGGTTTATTTTGAGCTTGTGCACTCCATGTACAATGTTGAATTCACAAAAACAGAAATAACATCCACATATTACCACTTAAACTTAGAGTTGCAATTATATCAGATATTAGTTGTAAACATTCATTAGCAAACCCTCTTTTAACATCATAGGTTAATTATTTCTTTGTTAATACTGACTTTTTACATCATATTGCACTTGTAGCTGCTGTTACAATAGTTTAACCTGGTTCACTATAATAATCCCATCCTTGCATAAAACCTAACTAAATGGGACTAGATAAACGGCTTCCTTTAAATTTACTTGCAATGTTTGAATTAAAAGTAAATTAGTGCACTTTTTTTTCAGCACTTTACAGAATCTAAGCATGTAGTGTAGTCGACTCAACAATAAAAGAATGGAGAAAGTGAGAAACAAACTAAAAAGAAAAGTTTTAAGGCTTGTGTTTCTCACAGCCTCTGGTATTTTGTCAGGCTGTGAGTGTTTTCCAATGAGACCAAGTAAGTAAAACATTTTCTATTTTGTCCCTTGCAGTGGACAGTGATTTTTTTTTTTTATTTTAATTTTTTTATGTAAATCTGTTTAACTCTTGTCCACTAGGACAAAAATACATTTCTGAGTCTCAGGAGGTTATGGGTGAACTCCCAAATTTATTGAAAAACACGCTTCCATATAACTTTTCATGGCTAAAGAACAACCACAGCTAAAATGATCTCAATAAATGCACCTTAAAAAACATTCCTTCATTCATTTTCTGAATCCGCTTTGTCCTCACTAGGGCCACAGGGGTCTTATAGAGTCTATCCCAGCTACTTAAGGGCGAAGGCAGGGTACACCCTGGACATTTCACCAGTTCATCACCGGGCTGACATATAGAGACAAACAGTCACTCTCACATTCACACCTATGGACAATTTAGATTAAACAACTTATCATTACATGTCTTTAGATGGTGGGAGGAAACCAGAGTACCAGCAGAAAACCCACGCAGACAGGGGGAGAACACCTTAAAAAACAAAACAATACATTTTACATATCTATATTATAAAAGTCAAGAGGCCTCTGTGCATGCGTGTATGTGTGTCTGGGGATTCACACAAAATCCAGAGAGAGAGCTGACTGTTGCAGTTTGTCATGCTTATGTATTTTTGGTTTAAGAACAGACTACTGAAAACAGCATGTTAATAGGACCAATATTTTGGGAGATGTTAGTAATTTTGGAATACAATAGCCTTACAATCACATCGCTATACCTACAACACTTTGGCGGTGACTGCTGGACAAATGCGGTACAACATGCACGAATACACAAAAGCATAAAAACTGCCACATCTAGAACCCTGTGGATCCACGCAGGTCAAAAAGAGGACTAGAAGAACAGTTTTATTATTTACCACAACTATCATTTATTTATATATAAAGGTATTATTTATTTGCAGTACCTTGTGCATTTTGCACTTAATCCTGTTTCTGCCTTGACCAGTGAATTTCCCTGTTGATAGCTCAATAAAGTTTAATTTAATCCTTTAACTACCCCACCAAGAAAATCCCGATAAAAAAAAAAGTTTACATTTCTTATTCCCTTAGGTGAGTAATTTTTAATTTTGTTTGTTTTTGTTTTTACCATACTTACTAATATCAACTCAGAAAGTGTCAAAAATTACTAAGGTAATTCATATTTATGATGTACAACCACTAAATGTTTAATATTTGCAGCAATAGATGAACAGAGGTTTTGATTTTATAACAAATAATCTATTACTTCATACTGGCTTAAATGTTCTACTCTTACCATAAAGCGACAAATCAACCATTTGGTTGAGCACATTTAAAAAAAACAAAACAAAAAAAAAACATTACATATCTTTTTTTTTTTGTGAGTCAAATTATGTTCAAGAAGAAGGCTTCTTATGCTATAATATGCCAAAAAAGTGTTCATATTTTTACCCAAAACAGTCAAAATGTCTTTAGTGACTTTCATCTTTCTTGGTTCCATTAGGTTCAGATAAGTTAGGTATTCCACTTACTGAAATAGAGTGACTCAAAATGTGATCATCCATATGGTCGAGCAAGCAGTTAAAGGGTTAATCCCTCACATTTCCTTAACAGGACACAAAAGTTTACAAACTGTGACTGAGTTTTGACTGAGGTAGCGGGCATAGTGAACAGGAACATCTGTACTGAGTATGGACTGGAGGTCCCAGGGTCCAGATGGGAGACACCCCCAAAGGTGACGGAGAAC
>JAPTGZ010000018.1:39950647-39961677 GCA_029814645.1 Fowleria isostigma
GAGAAAATCTGGGAGTTGTGAGTATTTCTAGGTTATTATGATTGTATTTTACTGATCTGACCCACTTGACATTGAATCGGTCCGTACATGGAACCTGAACTGGGTCATTTTTGGATTTCATAAATTCCTCCTGCGAGCCCATTGGACCCTTTGGCGGGCCGCATTTGGCCCCGGGGCCACATGTTTGAGACCCCTGGTTTAAAGGGTTAGTGCAACCTCCATACCACCAGAGACGCAGGCTTTAAAAGTGGGTGCTGATAATCACCTGGATGCTCCCTCTCCTCTTTAGTCTGGAGGTACAACGACGTTGATGGTTTCCAAAAATAATCTGTAATTTTGATTCCTCTGACCACACAACAGTTTCCCTCTTTGCCTCAGTCCATTTAAACGAGCTTTGGTCACAGAAAAAAGCAGCGTTTCTGGACCGTGTTCACATATGGGTTCTTTACATGACTGAGCTTTAACCTACATTAGTGTACAGTGAAGTGTTGATGAGCTTGTGCAGGGACTCCCATTACAGAATCAAGCCTGGTTTAAAGCTCAAAGATCTGCACTGGCCTTTGGTCACGTTCAGAATCGACTAATATTATTTACTCTAGATGGTAGTATATTTAAGGTCTTCTTGATTTTATGCTGAGAAATATCATCCTGAAGATGTGTAATATGAAGATGCAGGTTTTCACAGATTGCTGAACCTCTGTCCATCTTCACTTCTGAGAGTCTCTGCTTCTCTAAGATCCACTTTTTACACTCATTCATGTCACTGAACTTTTGGCAGTTGACTTAATTAGTTGGAAATTCCTCCTGCTTCCTGTTTCTTTTTAGCACCACTTCCTTTTTCAGTCTGACATTTTGAAGACATCTTGCTGCCATTAAATTCATTTTTCCTTGTTTTTCCTGAACCCATAAAGACCCAAACAGCCACTGGTGACCAATGTCATCTACTCATCTAAAGTGTTTAATAACTTCTCCAATAATCCTATCAGTGCATGTGGATAATTGATGTAAAATACAGTTTGTCATCTCTTCAAGGTCATCAGATATGACCCATTTGGACATTCAGAGGTTCATAGTGAACGTGGAAACTGTCATCTTCTACAACATTGATTCACCAGTAAAACCCATGGAGTTGGATTAATGACAGTGGATAAACACACTTGGTTTATTTTTAGTTAATGATAGATTTGCTGTTAAAGTCACTTTTTCTTCATTTTTTAAAAATTTCTGACATAATTACTCTCAACTTTATTCTGAGATTTTATGAACATCTACATGACCAGTGAGTTAAATATAGAGAAATACCTGATTTTCACAAAAAAAAACCCCCACACAAAATGCAGAGGGTAATATTATAATGTATAGTAATAAAACACCTAAGAACGCTTAAAGAGGATAAAAATAATTTTTGTAATGGCAATTAAAGTAACTGGGTTTTTATGGGTTAAAATTGTAGATTTTCTCAGTTTAAACTTTTAATGTGTCTCCTATATTGTATTTTGAATAAATGTAGGTTGATGAGATTATCAAATCATTGAATTATTTTTTTATTTACATTTTTTTGTGTCATTCCAGCTTCTCCAGAATTGTAATTGTACATATACTTTTTTTTTTAAACAGCTTGATGAAGCTGTATGAACCTTCCCATTTCAGACTGCATGACAATACTGGTTCTACAGATTAGAATATCTAAGTGATTCAGAGATATGTAGGAGGAACCACATGACTGAACCACAAATGTGTGTTATTTCTAGCCTGTTCAGTTGTGTCATAATGTAACGGTCTAAACATGAGTACAGCATGGTAATACACAAAGGAGTACATTGATAACCACTGAAGCGGACCGAGGTCAAGAGGAAACTCAGGAGAAAGTTTTCACTTGTGGAATAATTTTACTCTAGGCCACAGCAGGGACGCAAAAGAAATGTTCATATGGAAGTTCATGTGCATATTGAAATCTAGAATGGACTGTTAATAATTTATTTGACAGCTGTGGATGTGAATATTTATAAATTGCACATATTGGTTGTTCTGTGATGTACCGATGAGAGGAAATGTAGTTTAAAAGCAGGTGCAGTGTTAGTGCAGAACCACAGAAGCTGTCCTACGGCTGGGGGACACCCATTTTACATGCAAATTAAATAACATTTGAAAACATCTTCTTAAAAATGGTCTCACTTCAGGTATGGTGATGCATCGGGACATGGTGCCTCAAAGCCAACTTGGGTGTCCTTGTCTGAGTCTCCTTCAGTGTGTCCCAACTGTCTGAATACAAATAAATAATTCAGTTAATGAATGTGAATGGACCATCTATGTCCACTCCTTTTGGTCCAAGAGTGACTGAGACGACGAAAAGTAGACTGTTTCATCCTTACTACCAGATCATTATAAAAGCAAACTTTAAGTTGCTGTCAGAGTTTTATCTTTTTTTTTTTTTTTTCAAAAGTTACTGAATATTTTTTCTAATTTCAAACATATTTTCCTCAAAAAGAGTAAATTTGGCTCTATATGGACTGAATTTGACTATACTGACTAAATTTGGCTTTATATTGACTACATTTGGCTCTATATTGACTAAATTTAGCTCTATATGTACTAAATTTGGCTTTATATGGACTAAATTTAGCTCTATATTGACTAAATTTTATCCTGTACTAACTAAATTTGGCTCAGTATTGACTAAATTTGACTCTATACTGACTAAATTTGGCTTTATATTGACTAAATTTGGCTCTATATTGACTAAATTTAGCTCTAAATTTGGCTCTATGTTGACTAAATTTGCTTCATATGTACTAAATTTGGCTCTATATGTACTAAATTTGGCTCTATACATACTGAATTTGGCTCTATATGGACTAAGTTTGGCTCTATATGGATTAAATGTGGCTCTCTATGGACTAAATTTGGCTCTATATGGATTAAATGTGGCTCTATATGCACTAATTTTGGCTATATGTACTTCATTTAGCTCTGTATGTACTAAATTAAGCTCTGTATCTACTAAATTTAGCTCTATATGTACTTAATTTAGCTCTGTATGTACTAAATTTAGCTCTGTATGTACTTAATTTGGCCCTGTACTGACTAAATTTGGCTCTATATGGACTAAATTTGGTTCTATATTGACTAAATGTGGCTCTACATGCACTAAATTCTACTCTATATTTGCTAAATTTATCTCTAAATGTACTAAATTTGGCTCTAAACTGACTAAATTTGGCTGTATACTGACTAAATTTGACTATATGGACTAAATTTGGCTCTATATCGAGTTTGGAGAACCCTACCCAGAGATCAATTTTTATTCTTTTTAGAGAGGGACCAAATGTTATCTGAGTATATTAAAATTTTCTTTAATTTGAGTAAATTTTGCACAGACAAATTTCCTGTGTAGACACATAATTTTGAAGATATTACACTCAACACTGTTTGTACTTTTAATACAGAGTGAGCACAACAAACATACAGATTAGATCATATTTACAGCATTAATCAATGTGGCATCGGTGAAGATGAATGTGACTGTGTCTGGGAGTGTCAGCTGTGATGTATTGTGTGTATCATGTTCAGCAAAAGTAAACTGAGGTGGTTTTTGACCACACTATTTATAGGTCAGTAAGTCACATATATTGGTGACAGAGGAGATTCCTGGAGATGTTTGTCGTCAGCGAGCCATTACTTGACTACTGAAACACAAGATCAGATTGATTCAAATAAAAACCGTTAAATCAATAATGGATTAGAAATTTTCCAAAAGCTTACTTGTCCAAAAATAACCCCACTTAGAGGAGCTGCAGGTGGAAAACAATGGATGGTGTTACACAGACACACGACAGAGGTTGATACAGGTAAGCAGTTTGACAGAAAACAGTCAGCTCACCAGGCCATGAAAACTGATCTTCCTACTTGGAATTTTCTACACGCTAGGTGGTCATCAGCACCAGAGCATGCACTGTCTGACTGACTGGGGAGAGTCTGAGTGGGTAATCCATGTGTAAACGCAGAGAACGTCCTGTGAGGTGCTGATTTGACGCAGCAGCAGCAACAGCAGCAGATGGCCGTTGTTTGGAGCTGTGGCGTAACTGGGCTCAGGTGTGTGCCCCAAAGCAGACGCTTCCTACCGACTCCAAATACCCATGGAAAAACAGGCAGTGGGGGTGAAAATGCACGGATGATCGTAGGTGAAAGCCCAATCTGAAAGCAACACATTTACACATGAGTGTGTTAATGCAGGCGTATGTTTTTATTTAATAAAGTTTGAACTGCAGTGTTTGTTGAAATAATTTCTCCATAGGTGTAAATATTGATGTCATCTGTGGGTTGGTAAGTGGGTTGCATGATGATCACAGCAGATAATTACAAAACCAGGCCAAACATTTATTTATTTATTAGGATGTCCATCACTCCATCTGAGTGATCTACAGTGGCAGAAATAATTATTAGACCATGAAAGGTTACAGAAAACAATGGTTATGCAATCAAGTACTAACTCCTGTGTGTATCATGTGACTAAGACAGAAAAGAAAACATGGGATGTTTAAAAACACTGGTTTTGTCAGTACAATGTCATAGATATTGATGTAAGAACTGATGTGATTTTGCTTTTTATCAAGAAAACCATGGAAAAATAACCTTTTATGAGCTATTTTTTGTTGTTATCACTATATTTGTTCAAACAAATGTACCTTTATTTGTACCAGGAATTGAGGAAATTGAGGAAAACATAGGGTGATCTAATAGTTTGTTCAGCGATTATACCTTCTCAGCCACTAAACTCCCCAAGATTTAAATGCCTTCTTTCTAAAACCAAAGACAAAGGTGTGATACTAAGGAGCACTAATAAAAAAATGTTCCCTCTTCCTTTGAAGGACACTTAGGATTTCAAGCCGTCAGCATAAGCCTACACATTTGCATCAGCACACGCTGAGCAAAGAACGTAAGATTTTTGCTCTTAGCTTTGTTTCTCTGCAATTCCGTTTTGAAGGAACTCAAGAGCTGCTGTTTTGTCGGTGCGATCTATAAATGTTATGTAATGTCTGGAAATACATTCATGAAAATAATACATTTGTGGGTGGACTGTAAAATGGTTGAGGCATTGGATATTGTGTAGAAACAATACATTATGTAATATATATTGGTGATAGAATAAGGTAAAAAATGTGGTTTAGGATCATTTGAAGATGAGTGACATTAGCCTTGAAGTGTGGGTGGGTGGGAGTGTGTGCTGGTGTGAACTGAGTAAATGCTACAGAATCACAGGTCTGTAGCTGTCTGCTCTCAGGAGCTCCCACATGGATGGAGATGTAGTTCTATGATAATGCTGCCTTTGGAGTTGGGGCGAAATATCTCAAGGGTTTTCTAATATTTCATTATGAAAGCCAGCTGGTCACTTAATTGTTATGCATCATTCACCTCTATGTATAGCAATACAGATAGTTCATTTAGCATCTGAGAGAAAAAATATCCAACTAGTGCTGTGATTTGTGATGAAATGGATCTATTGTGTGTTATATTTTGAGCTTAATGTTCAAGATGTAATGGTTGAACATAAGCAGCTGACATGGCAGCTGGAACATCTGGGCATATACTGTGCACATATGCTTTCCCTCCAGGTATATGAATAAGCATCACCTGCCAGGCTGTTCTCAGGGAGAGCATGACTCTTTCTTTTTCTTTCTTTCTTTCTTTCTTTGACATATCAATTATAATATTTTGCAGGAGAAGAAGAATGCATATTTTTCTCAAGCGACGAGGGAATTATTTTCAATAATTGTCCTTTTAGTATTTAGGTGGATAATTGCAGCATCATCTTCCCATAAATTATGCACAGAAATGCAGTATCTTCAGAATCTGTCCAATTTTGCATGGTTAACTCCACAAATGTAATAAATTGCAAACATGATATAAATTTGCAACTTTTAATGTAATAATCCCACAAATGCAGTGTTGGGGAGTAACAGAATGCATGTAATGGGATTATGTATTTAGAATGCAAAGTATGAGTAACTGTATTTCATTACAGTTTCAATTTTAATACATGGTAATCAGAATACAGTTCCATTTGAAAAAATCCTTTTGATTATTTTTCGTTATTTTCGAGCATTTCACATATCCAGTTACCTATGCATTTCCTCTCCATTTCCTCTGTCACCACTGGAATTAGGGAGCTGAGAATAAGAAGGACATCTGTGTTGTCTATTTTTCTATAACCAGACAAAACACTAAAATTTGCTTTGGGTTGTATATGTTTATATACTGTGTATGAGTCTTAGGCCTAATACATTCATCCAGCTCTAAAACAGAAAACAGAAGAATCATTCTGTTTACAATGTAGTAAGCATGGTGGGATTTGCTACATTCATATGGTATTGAAATTCAAAAAAATGTGAAAATAATTCAAATATTTGGATTATGATGCTCAGATTGAATAATGTAACTGATTACAGTATAGATTACTTACAAGTACTCTGTAATCTGTAACAGAACACATTTCAAAAGTAACCCTCCCAACACTGCACAAATGTAATAACTTTCTCACAAATGTAATATCAGTCTCCTACCACAAACACAAAACCTCATTTTCCCCAGTGTGCCCCTCCCCTCCCCATTGTTGTCACAGTTATATCCAGACATTTTATTGACATGGTTCAAACATGGCTTCTATTATACTTAATGAGAATAGACAATATCCAGATCAGACTGAAGCTTTTATAATAAATCCTTTTCAAAATTTTTGTCTATTCTGTCTTGTTCCTCCTCTTTAATTTGTAATTAACCACCTGTTAATCTGGAATTAGTACCACGTGGTGTAACTGCAACATTTGATCATTCTAAAAAGACAAGTATCCAAAGGACAAGAATAAATGGGAAGAAAGATAAATAAATATTCATGCATGCATTACTTAAATGCACGTGATGTATTCATTTATTACATTTATGGAACGTTTTTATAATTTTGGAAACTGAAGATTTTTACTGTCCTACAAAACGGAATAAATCCCCAGAAAAAACAATTATTACGTTTGTGGGAAAGTCATTACATTTGTGGGATTATTACGTTAAAAGCTGCAAATTCTTATTACGTTTATGGGGAGTTATTACGTTTAACAAGGATGTATGTTTTTCTAAAGCCTCAAGAGGATAATTTGCAACATCAGATCATGTGTCGGTAATTGTCCTTTTAGTATTTAGTTGGATAATTCCAGTATCATCTTCCCATAAATCATAGAAACACAGTACTTTCAGAATCTTTCCAATCTTGCATGGTTAATTCAAAGTTCTGGGTTTTCAAGGCTCGGTTTGGGTTTGAACTCCAGATAACCGAGTCTTGGTATATAATAAGATAAATAAATAAATAAATGAATAACCCTAAAGCCCAGCCTTCCGTCAGCGGCTGGACTCCCTCCACTTCTTGTTTCTGTGCAAGCCATGCCCACTCCTTCCTCGTCGCTCTAACCAATGAGTTTGAGCGGAAAATATCGGGCAGCGTGTATGAGAGCGGATTAAACAAGTGTGTTTAGGAGTAAAGAGCGTCTGCAGGTAGGAAGTGAGTTTTTCCTCCGTTTAACTTGGTCGACAGCAGAGTTGGTTGTTTGTGATTGAGGGATGGAGCGCGGATGCATGTTTGTGACCAGCTGCAGATTGTCTTATTAGAAGTGAGTGATGGCAGTCAATGAAAAACGATGTGTGCAACTGTTTGTATTTCCGTGGCTTGACTTGTGTAATTAGAAAACACTAGAAAGGGTGGTCATTTTACCTTCCTGAATGTTGGAGGAGAACAAATTTATAGTCGAATTCATTTTTGCGTCGCCTTCATTAACTTTCATTGATTCCGCTTTTTCTTTTAAAAGGAGACGTGTTGCTTTTAGCCTGAGGTATTTGCATCAGAAGTTGTTTTTTTTTTTTTTTAATATTATTATTAGGAAAATGAAAATACAGGAAGCCACGTTGCATAGAGGTGTCGGTGTTTGATCCTTTTTGGAGTTAAGTTTGGATCCAGTGGTTTTCAGTTTCATCAGGGTTCAGACAACGGGCGCTGTCCGTGGTGCTGAACGCACAAAGAAACCTGGACTTGTCTCCCAATAATCTGACACTTAGAGAAACTGATCCTGTTGGAGCGTCTCAACCCCGCCCTCAGGCTATAATTCCGCTGGAAGAAGGCAAAGCAGGGTCACAATCAGGGTCTTGCTCAAGGACACCTCAGCAGGGTGTAGTTTAAAGTGATAGATCATTTATCAGCTGCTCTCACTAAACATCTTCTCTCATTTATCAGATGTGAAGTATATGTTTTAAACTGCATTTCATGAACAGGAGAGACATCTGATTTTTTTTTTTTTTTTTAACTTAATCTTTCCTAATCTAGGGTCTTAAAAGCATCACCCTACCACCTTCATGTCCTGTCTGTCATCTTTTCCGAGGTAAGGTGGTATTTCTCACAAGGGGATAGTTCTGACAGACACTAATAACAGCGTGGGTTTGGTCTCCTGGGATTCAACAGGACTCTTTTCTTTTTTTGTGACATCTGTACCAAGTCAGAAGAGCCTGTCTCCTGTGAGTCTTTGCTGAGCTGCCGCCACCCGACCACTGCCTCTTCCACCTTTCTGAGCTACACACAGACTCACCACACACTGCTCCGCTGGTTGGCAGCTCCTCTTGCCCTGAGCCAGGATGAATGATATTCAGGAGGCCACCTCCCCTGCAACCAGCCTCAGTGGTCCAGCTACCTGTGTGTCCAAAGTAGAGTTGCGTGTGTCTTGCAAATCTCTGCTTGATCGAGACACATTGAACAAGTCGGACCCATGTGTGATTCTCATGGTGCAGACCAATGGACAATGGACGGAGGTAAGGTTCTTTGTGTTTCCAGCCCCATGTACTGCATACTCAGCAGGATCCTTACAATAACATGAGGTCAATATTGTTTCAATCAGCAATTCTATAAGCAGCAGCGTGTAGCTTTAAAAAATTAATCCACCATCTTTTATTAATCTCCCTATCTGAATCATTAAAAATTATTTAATAACATATGATACATTGAACTGTGTGCATTAAGGATGTGCAGTGAGCCATGGTTTTTGCATTTGTGGAAATAAATGCTATCAAAATATTGAAATTTTAGCTGATGATTAACTGTCAAAGAAATTATTGTGAGCAAGAATTTCTCTTTCACTAAATAATAAAACACCATTCAGCCGCATTGAATACTGTGACACGTGGTTACAAATTTTAGGACTTTTAGGCTGTGTAAACAAAATGAAACGAAAACATGGAATAACTAAAAGCACTGTTTTTGTCAGTACAATGTCATAGATATTGATGTAAGAACTTATGTGATTTTGGTTATTATCAAGAAAACCCTGGAAAATGGATAGATATCAGCTCAAATTAAACTCTTATGAGATATTTTTATCAGTATCATTATATGTGTCCAAACAAATGTACCTTTTGTTGTACTAGGCATTAAAATGAACAAGACATTGAAGAAAACAAGGGTGGTCTATAATTTTTTCCACGACTGTATAATATAACTTACACTACAAAGCTATTACTGTAATAAATCCCTATAAATGACACCTAACTGATTTTCTACTGATAGACATTCAACCCTAAAACAGTGGCAAATTAGTGGAAATAGCAATGGAAATCCAACATTTCTGTTTATTCCAGCTACTTTTGTACAGTCATTTTGAGGTGATTGTTGTTGATTATGGAATAATTGTGACAGGCCAAGTAGAAATACTGTAGGTATAGTGGCACTTGTTGTATTACTTCTAACTGTAGGATATGAAAATGCAATTAATGCACATTGAAACAAATGCTTCTCAGTACTATGCTATCATGCCTTTAGAACTAATGTCAACTCATCTATGGAAACTCTGCCTCACTTATTGCAGGTCCAACCTGAAAACAAAGTAATATAATAATAAACTGCCTCAACAAACTAGTTAAGGTAAGAAAAAAAAAGTGCAATAGTTTCCAATCATACTGTACTCATTCTATTGATGTCTTTAGATGTAATTGTATACTGTATGGGAAAAACCCACTATTTGCATTGTTCCACAAACTGTATTTGTATTCAGCTCCACCCCTACATATGTTAAGGGTTGAACCCTCCCCTTCTGCTGTCGAGTATGAAATGTATTCTCTAGACTGGAAATAAAATTGCCTGAGTATTTTCAAGATGCTGGCATTTTAGTAAAAGCACTGGTGATGTGAGAAATATCACACATGAAAAAGATTTCTCTGTCTAACTCAAGCCATCCCAAATGTATATTGTCACGCAAGATCACTGACAGTGAGTGCAACCAGTGAGAAAAATCTGTTAATGGTTTGGTGAACAAGCAGCTGTTTTTCTCTTTTTTGGATCATGGCATGAGAGCAGCTGTCTAATTTAGGACTGTACAAATGTTAAACGCTCTGAGAGAGACCCTGTCACCGTGTTTTAATAATGCTCATGGGCTGTTATTCCTGGCCTACGTGGACAAATATTAGAGAGGCAATATGCAACACAATGAGTTGTATTGGAGTTGAAAATGTTTACTTTCTTGGATTGGTCCCAAGCTGATTTGAAGCGTAGGCAGCAGGTCTCTCATTTCCCTCTTAATTATGTCATTTAGTTCATGAGGTAAAGCCAAAACACAGGTCTCCATTAAGTAGAGGATGTGTTAAAATATTACAGTGGATTTGTAATTATATAGATTTTTTTTCCCATCTGCCCATAATTGCACAAAATGCTGTCTTTCCAAGGATATAGGAGATAATACTCAGCGTAACACTGCCAAATGCAGACCACTAGGGAGCCATTTGTTGAAACTGTTCACTGATGTTTGGACTGTATGAATGTGGAATCTCAAGATGCTATTTTGAGGGAGTGATGATGACTGTTGAACACAGTTATTTTTTTCTTTGTTCTTTTTATATGAGGTTGTTTGCACCATGAATGAACGAACAAATGAATGAATCTATCTATCTATCTATCTATCTATCTATCTATCTATCTATCTATCTATCTATCTATCTATCTATCTATCTAT
>JAPTGZ010000018.1:39975062-39990685 GCA_029814645.1 Fowleria isostigma
CATCCATCCATCCATCCATCCATCCATCCATCCATCCATCCATCCATCCATCCATCCATCCATCCATCCATCTTCTAATGCTTATCTAGATCTTGTCCTTTCAGTCATAACCCAGAGCTCATGACCATAAGTGAGAATAGGAAAATAGACTGACTGGTAAATCGAGAGAGGTACAAACAACTTCAGTAAATGTCAACAAGAACTGCAGGACACGAGATGAATGTTATATCACGGCAACTTCAGCGCATTTAAATTTTTTTTTTTTGCAGTTTTAACTTTTTCCACAAGGTCAGAACCTTTTGATGATTAAACTGATGTAGTTTTGATTGTGTCTCAGTCTCATGTTAAATAGAGAAAGCAGAGGATGTGGCGATTCAAGTGAAGTCTCTTAACATGCATATTCTACTTACAGGTTTTTCATGTGAGCCTAAACCTGAGCAAGGGTCAAGATTTCCATAAAAAAAAAAAAATGGATGTTTCGGGGTTAAATAAGCCTTCTTCAAGTAATTTTAAGAGGGCCAGAGCTCTGGCGCCCCTTGTGGCCCAGCTGCCACTGTACAATTATATTATACTTGATAAGTAAGACAATGAATGCAGTAGTTCAGTGTTTACAGCCTTGTATGTATGAAAATACCTACAAATCACATAGACATTTTATAAAGCTGTCACTGTTGAGCCACATAGTGTAGATAACATTCAGTCAGAACACTAGCTTGTTAAACACAAGGCCTTTTAGCCACTGGATAAATCAATATTTCATGACCTGAATAATGAAGACCATAAGAAAAATATTACTATCAAATTATATTTCCTTTCAGGTGCACGCTGAGGAAATTTCTGGCAACAATGGATATGTGGAGCTCTCCTTCTGTGCCAAGAAGCTTGACGATAAGGTGAGAGGAGCTCACATTTTTGATGAAAATTCCAACAATGTTTTATTTGATATGGTAAGCAGCACTAGACCGGGATAGCAGTAGTAGGAATATGATCACCTGATACAGTAGTGAAACCTCAGACACTAACACAATGCAGTGGCCCTGAAGTAATGCATATGGAAGGGCTTTCTTTTATTTTTAACCACAAACCATCTTAAGAGTAAGATTTCACATTATAGCAAAAAAAAAAAAGACTCTGTGGCTTAGCAGACATCATATCATATTTGAAGTGTAGTAAGGATTATATATCATAAACCTTTCTAAATAAATTGCACAACAGTGAGTTAATATTACTTCTCAAGTGTGTATTCTGACCTTCTTCTTATAGATTTGTATTATATGCTTCTTTATTTTTTACTATATTTGTGACCTGGAATGAAAATGAGCTAGAAACAAACTTGTTTACAAGGTGTCATGATATTCATGCTTAATAAACTTGTATTTAGCCCCTTACAAATACAAAAGATATTAAAAAAAAAAAGTAATTTCTTTTTAGGGCTGGATACCACTGACCTTAGCTGCTCCTGCTCTCTGTTAAATTTTGCTGGAGGCATATTTCAATCCAAAAGTCAGCAGGAGCTTATATCCAATTACTACTCTGATGAGCAAAAGTCGCTCCGTGTTCTCAGCAGCAAACCAGCCTCCTTGGTTGCCCTTGATTTTGCCCCAAAATTGGTATAAAATTTCAAATTTTCTACAGCATGAACATTTTTTTTTTTTTTCTAAATTACACTGCAATATACAGCTACCCAGACGGCAAAATTGAACTGGACTCTGATAGAGTAATAACTGAAAAACAGCCTTTACTTTACCTACATGTTACTTCGTTTAACCAGTCGTTCCTGCCAGAAATAGAGATTGTCTGGTTCATTTGAATAAAATAAATTTCACCACAGATTGCACATGCGCTTAAATATGATTTATTAGATATTTGGTTAGCCCATAAAGACCCAGTGCTACTTTTGTGGCAATTCCCAAATGATTTTTTTCCTTTCTATTTTACCTTTCTTAAGCTATCTATCACCATTTATTGCAATATTACCCTCTGTGTTTTGTTTTTTCCAACAAAAATCATATATTTTCCCCTCTGTAATTCACTGATATTGTAGATGTTAATAAACGCTCAGACCAAAGTTAATTGTCATAGTATCAGAAAGAGAAAAAAATAGAAAATGTGACTTTTTCAACAAAATATGTCATTTTCTGAGCTTTAACCAACTGTGTCCATCCATTGTCATTGATCCAACTCCATGGGTTTTACCGGCAAATAGATATTCTAGACAATGACAATGTTTTCATGGTAACTACAGAGCCT
Organism: Fowleria isostigma; assembly: GCA_029814645.1. Classification (NCBI taxonomy): domain Eukaryota; kingdom Metazoa; phylum Chordata; class Actinopteri; order Kurtiformes; family Apogonidae; genus Fowleria; species Fowleria isostigma. Next base: position 39,977,313 of record JAPTGZ010000018.1, read on the forward strand.
CTGAACTTCCAAATGGGTCATATCTGCTGACCATGACAAGATAACAAAGTGTATTTTACAGCAATTATTGACATGTATTGATAGGATTAGTGAATAAACCGGTATTAAACAATTTAGATCAGTAGATGATTTTGGTCATCGGTAGCTGTTTGGGTCTTCATGGGTTAAATTACTCAAAGTAATTGGCATGTTTAAAAAAAATTAGGATTACTTCAATACTGTCGTAAATTGCTGAGACATCCACACAACACTGCTGTCTGAGTTTGACTGAATTGCTCTGAGTGTATGTGAACACGTACGGTAGAGATGTAAGAAAACCACAGTGTGAAATGTTGTCTGGCAGAAAGGACGATTTCTTCTTGAACTTTTATTTACCACAGCAGTAAATGTAAACCAGTAAATGCAGATTAAATTTCCATAGCTGAATGTTTTTTTTCCACACAGTTTATAAAGTTAATTTTATTCCAAATAAGCCTCTTAGTTAGTTTTCCTTGCTCTATTTTCACACAGCATGAAATGAAAAGATGGTGAAAAAGATAATGCTTGAGCAACAATGTAAATTTGCCATTTAATCCAATATTCAACTTGAGTTACTCCAGCTTCTGTGTTGTGTCTGGACAGGCTAATACATTTTTACACTTTGTCTTAAATCGGGGGCTTATGGGACATTAATTATTCTTTCACATTTAACAGAAAAATAACACAGGCTTTAAATCAACCCTCTGATGATTTGTCTTGTAATTAAAATTGTGACTTTTGAATACAACTATATCCATAGTATTCTAAATAAATGTCTTCCTCTGCCCCTTGACACTGACCAGTAATATTAAAGACTGATTATAACAGACAGAACCTATTTCAATGTTCATAAAATCACCTGACTCTGGGTTTGAGACTTGAAGATATAGATCTCTGGAATCATGAAGATTTCAGTTATAATTTATTACAGATTAGTGCAGCTTTAGCATGGAAAGGATGTTGGATAGGGCATAACAGTGGTTGATTATAGGTCAGACAACAGAATGTCTAAACTGCTGTGTTTGATATTATTTAAGATTTTTGATTTAAATCACTGGCTGCATTATTCACTCATATTTTCTTAACGATGTTATTGAGGTACAACAGTTCATCATCTGAAGCAGAAACCTATTTCTAATTAGCAGTGTATCATTCACCTCACCTAAGCCTGTGATAAATATTGAAGGATCAGAGAAAAGCGGATGCTGAACAGAAGGATTAACCATGATATGACAGGGACAATGACTGTGGTAGCTGGAAATGATTAACATCGCTGTTATTGCCAGCCTGAGATTTAATTTTGACATGAGTGTGTGATCAGTCCATCCTGCTGATGCCACTGGCTAGTCGTTGTCATGACAACATAAAGGAGATGCAACATCTCTTTTTGCTCCCGTCCCTCAGGAGGTGTATCTGGTTAATGTGGTAGGAAATGTAGCATTAACTGTCTGATTTGGTGTACACAGAACCCCCTCACTAACGCACACGTACACAAACACTTGCTAATCATTTGTTTTTCTCCCTGAAGAATCAATCGACCCAAACAATCAGTGTTACTCAGCTCTCAGATATTTGAGGCTCAGGGGAAGATTTAAGTCCATTGCAAATAACCGTAAAAGCTGTGAAATCCTTTGCACGTTTTCAATTTGACAGAGCATTCGCTAACACTGATGGGGCTGTTGACTTAATGTGAATGCATGACCTTAATAACAACTGAATTCTGGGGCTATTTTAGATGTTTTACATCTGGAAAGATTAAATTCTGTGCTTTTGAGCTGAGATATTGGTCAGAAAAGCCAATCAAGTTGTTCAGAAAGAAACTACAAGGTTAGAGATATAGAGAACTGCACGTGAGGAAATTGAGGTTCAACAAGGCTAATCGCTCAAGAAAAAAGGTCAATCATTGAGTACAAGTTAGAGAATACTAAATTTGTCTGACCTTTAATCAAAGGCACAATTAGTGCTGTCACCTCAGCAATCAGCAATGAAAATGATGTCAACAGTGAGGGGGATGAATTGTCTGCTCATACAGATGACTTCTATTGAAATACCAGAGTTTTTAGGGGTGATTTCCTGTTTTAGGTAGAACAAAAATATGCAATTCACCTAATGTTATCAGAAAAAAGCGTTAATTTAACACAATATTTCTAATCTTTTCTATGGATCTTATATTAAAAGTCTCTGATCTCATGTCTTCATTGTGTTTTACAGGATCTCTTCAGTAAGTCAGATCCATTTTTGGAAATATACAGAATCAATGACGATGAAACAGAGCAGCTTGTACACAGAACTGAGGTGAATTCTCCTCATTCTTTGTTCAGTTTTAATCATGTGTTCCATCTCTGCCATGTTGCTTATATGTCATGTCCCCCTACTTTCCCAGGTGATTAAAAATAACCTAAATCCTGTGTGGGAGCCTTTCAAAGTGTCTCTGATATCCCTGTGCAGCTGTGATGAAGACCGTAAGCTCAAGGTAAAGGGACCTTTGGGAAATAGACACAAGGCTATCAGCCCAAAGGGAGTGTCAGTGATTCAGAATCAATATGATCTGTTTAATTCAGCCCGGATCAAGCAACAGAACTAGACAATGAAAATGTATTACTTACATATGGAGATTAATGGAAAAAACACTGTATTTATCAGTATATCTATGCATAAGTAGGTGGGGTAATAAACATCATTGTATGTGTGTCACAGTGCCTAGTGTGGGATTATGACTCCAGGGGGAAGCACGACTTCATCGGCGAGTTCTACGCCACTTTCAGGGAAATGCAGAAAATTTCCAGTGGAAATAAGGTCAGTAAACGAGAGGCAGCGCCAAGTGGAGGAGAGACATACAACTGTTTCATCCATTTCCAAAATGCCTCTCATGTTACTCTGCCGAAATCTACCACAGTCATGGTGCTTAAAACCACGCTGCAAAGATGTGCTGTCATTGCTCAGACACTTTAAGGCATTTACCCACCCCTCTCTCCTCTTGGTTTTAAGGTAACATGGGATTGTGTGAATCCCAAGTACAAACAGAAGAAGAGAAACTATAAAAATTCAGGAGTTGTCATACTCAGTGACCTCAAGGTAGGAATGTGCTGCTTGAATCTGTCATGCTTATCAGAATAATTGACAATAAATGAATAATAATTCTCACCCGGAGACAGATGAATTAAGATGGTTAATGACTTCCAATGTGCAGAAAATCATGTCCATTAACACCTTGACTATTTTTAGTTCTATACTGCTACCAAAGTACATCACAGTATTTGTTTTTTTTGCTTTTTGTGCGTCTTTTATCAAGACTACCTTTTGCAGGCAGCAGATTTGTTTGGTTAATACATCTTTAATCATCAGATGCTTTGGACGCCACATAACAGCTGAGTATTAAAGCTGAAGTATAATATTTACCCAAACATCCTGTCTGAGCCTTTGCTTTCCCTTGCAGCTCCACAGAGTGTACTCCTTCTTAGATTACATCATGGGAGGATGCCAGATCCACTTTACGGTAAATTGAGCAGTTTGTGTTTAGTGACGCTTTAATGTTATTCCGTTTGTCGCAGCACTCACTGTGGCTGAATGTACAATGCTGTCATACTCTTTGCACATTAGCGTAGATTTGCATTATTTACATTTATACAATGGGTCTCAAAATCCTTTTAGTTCAGGGGCCACATTCAGCCAAATTTGGTCTGAAGTGGGCCGGACCAGTAAAATAATAATATATCAATAATGTCAAGTCCAAATTTTCCCTACTTTATGGGAATGTTTGCATTTACAAACTGTCCTTTAAAACAGTGTGAATAACATGAACAACCTAAAATTTCTTAAGAAAAATAAGTGCAATTTTAACAATATTCTGCCTCAGTTTACTATTTACACATGTTCATTACAACATCCAGATCGCAGTGGATCTACAAATACACAAAACATTTAATAATAGTAGTTAAAATTACACTTAAGATATTTCAGGTTTCTCATATTTGTTCATGTTTTTATGTTTTTTAATGAAATGATAGTTTGTTTTAGTGTAAATATGGGAAAATTCCATGAAAATGTTTACATTTACACAGAGAAAACTTTGGAGTTGTGAGTATTTATAGGTTATTATGATAATATTTTAGTTATCTGACCCACTTGAGATTGAATTGTACATGGAACCTGAACTAAAATGATTATTCATATCTTAATGTCACAAATGTATCCAGTGGGCCAGATCGGACCCTTTAGTGGGCTGCATTTGGCCCCCGGGCCACATATTTGAAGCCCATAATTTATATTAAATTAATTTTGTTTGTTTTGTAGCCTGTCTGTTGCCATGTTATATCCAGCAAAGGTTACACAGTGTCAAGGATTGTTTTATCCTTGAAACATCCCCCGTTGTTTTCTATCATGTACACAGTCATTTTTTTTTGTTGTAGGCGACTTCGTGGAATAAATATAAACCTATTTCAACTCTTGCCCTTTGGTGTGCCCCTTGTAGAGCTACATCTCACTCTACAACTGGATTACTGAAGCAATGAATATTAATGATGAGGACTGCTGTGGTAGACGCAGTTCCTCTTTGTTGGAATGTAGCTAGCTACTTGGATCTACTGTACATTGCAGGGGTGCCGCAGTCTACGTGGGTGTAAAAAAGTGCATGTTCTTATCTCTGAACACATAATTTATACTCCTATTATGCATGTTCAGATTTGCTAACATAGAATGATTCGTCGTGTGATAAGTAGCCAAGTGAAAGAGCTTTGTTGATGCACTGATTAACTTCCACTAATGTTGCTCACTTTGTGTTTCTTTCTCCCAGGTTGCCATTGACTTCACAGCCTCCAATGGAGACCCCAGGAACAGCTGCTCATTGCACTACATCAACCCATACCAGCCCAACGAGTACCTGAAGGCTCTCATAGCAGTGGGGGAGATCTGTCAAGACTATGATAGGTTTGGCACTTTTTTTGTTTCTCAGCAAAAGGCTCTTGGATGCCTACAGGGTCCATCAATGTCTCCAGTGGTAAAACAAAGCTGCAGAATGTTCCTTACAGGGCTCTCACACTGCCTCTCCATTTGAACACCAGCAAAAAGACTATAATGGAAACAGCGGAGTACCAAAAAAAATCCTGCAGGTTATTACACCTCTGCTCACCAGTTTTTTTGTAGAATTGAAGAAACATTTACTCCAAGCGCCCCCACCCTACTATCAGAGGCTTAGCTTGTGAACAGGCAACTGCTGGTAAATTTTGGCCGACAGCAATTTCTCAAAATGCGGCAGCTGCAGTGACCACCACCCCCTTTCCATTTAAAGTCCCCATGAAATCAAATCAAAGCCAACTGTTTTTATTAGGGCTGTCACAATTAACATGTTAATGCAGATTAATCCATCATCATGATTAATCTGATCACAAATTTAATGTATTAACCCACCTGCAGCACAGAATGACTCTGACCGTTTCTGGCAACGCATTTCAGGTAGTTTGTCCATGTAGAGTTACCTTTGTGGATCTACAAATGGGCAGTTGATCCAGTAGAGGCAGGCAGCAGAACTAACCCATAAAGATGGATGACACTAATCAGCACGTTGGCCCTCTGGACAGGAAATTTGAGTTAAAAAAAACAAGATGGAGCAGCTGACCAACAAAAAGTATTATGCACACACTGCAGGAAGGAGTTTTCTTTTCACCGAAGCACTTTCGGTTTAAAATAACGCTAACTCAAAGCATACGTTAGTCGGGGATTCTGCTGGCACTTTGGCTAATGCATTGGCCAGCTTGTGACAAACATGTTAAGTGCATATATATTCTCTTCTTTCTTGAATCTACTTGATTGACTGGTTTATTTCGATTTTATGTGCTCTATGTACAGTGTTGTTCACATTTACAGAAATAATGTAAAATCCAAATATTATATACATACCACTATGTGTACACAAATATGTATAAATATATAGAGTAATTCACTATTAATATACAAGCCTTGTAGCCTCAAAGGGAGTGAGAAGAAGCAAAACTTATTTACTTCCACCTCCAGTTTCACTCCTTAAACTTGTATGGTTGCAGTTATATCAGGGAAATTAGTTACACATGCAAAATGAAACACAATTAATATAGATTAAAAATAAATTTATTTAATCATGATTAAATGGAATCAATCCACAGCAATCCTGTGATTAATCTGATTAAAATTTTAATTGTTTGACAGTACTAGTTTTTTAGATCATCTTTACATATTACATATATGACAGTAGCTGCATTTCCATTACCCTCAGAAATGCGTAAAATACAAATTGTGCAATAGGAAACTGGTAATGGAAACACAGGAATTTTGCAAAAACTGTCAAAGATTGCAAAAATGTTTTTACGCTTCCATGAGGTGGTATTTGAGATGTTTCGATATAGAAGTTTAGCAAAAAAGGGTCATGGAAACACATTTTGCGCATCTTCACTAGTCACGGGCATGACACTTCCGGTGCCACGAGTGGTTCAGTAACGTAACAGTTCATTAAATGTTGCCCAGATCATTCAGAAATTCTGGATCTACAACTGGTTGTTGAATTCTGAACAGTTCTCTCCCAGAAATCTATTCTGTGAGGCCGCTGTCAAGGACTTTGCCTTGGGATGCACCTGCAAGAGTGCTGTGAGTTATACACGGATGCACCACTGTCTCTGCGAGAACTATGACATATCACAAGATGGATAGACGGGACTCATGCATCAGAAGTCAAACACTGTTCAATAGAAACACCTGCGAGTAGCAAAATAGTAAATGGTAAATGGTCGGTATTTATATATGACACCCAAAGCGCTTTAAAATACAAGGCTCACCCATTCACACACCAGTGGGCAGCTGCTGTCATGCAAGACGCTACCAGGCCTCGCTGGGAGCAATTTAGGGCTCAGTGTCTTGCCCAAGGACACTTTGACATATGGACAGTTGAAGGCAGGATTTGAACCGCTTACCCTTTGATCATTGGATGACCCACTCTACCAACTGCGCCACAGCCGCCCTATTAGCAATTATACTTTGTCGAAATTGTAGAAATATCGCTTTTATTTTATGCAAAACTGTAATGGAAACCCAGCTACTGTCTCATCCAGTTGGAATGAATAAATAGTTTCGAAGTTATTTTTACTGGTGTATCACAGTTTTTCACTTCCTGGAAATGATTCTGATGATTCATCCTTCATATACAATAATTTAGTTCAGAAACAAGACTGTACTGGAGAGTGGTTTCCTGTTTCTATGTCACATGAGTTTCTTAAGTATCATCTTCCTTTTAGTAAACTAGCGGGAGATCCAGTCCCGTCTCATGTTTACAGATTATGACTCATTCTTTCACCTCACAGTCACTCAAGTAAATATCGGACCCTTTTTTTCACAAGCCATGTATCTCCTCAACATCCTGACATTAAAATGACATTTCAGTCGTACGGATGTCTATCACAGCGGTACACTCTAGTGAGTTCTGGCTTCACAAATCTCATATAAAGGAGGAAAATAAGGCAAACGATTTAATAAAACATGACATTAGAGCATTATTGTTTTATTTGCCCCCTGTTCTACAATACGTTCATCCATCTGCCCTTCTGGCCACGCCCACTTATGAGAAAGAAGGCGCACTGTTTAGCATCATTTTGTTGAGTTGACCAGTCAGAGCAGACTTGGTTTCTTGGGAGAGGAAGCATGTAAATATGCAAGAGCAAACAATCATTTCATGAAGACAAACACTTTGCAATGAAAGGAAACCATAAGAGACCCCATGTCAATGTAGAACAGTATTGAGGAGATTTGAAAAAAAATGATTCAGTTTAGATTTGATATGTCATGTTTACATTGTTTTAATATATATATATTTATATTGTATTAGTTGACCCTTTATAGAACAGTCATAGAAATAGAAATACTCTAAAAGTCAAAATTTCTTCCTTAGTGTGTTATTGGAAGACGAAAGAAGAAGAATTAATTACTTGGTGAAATTTTTCTAAATCTTTTATTATCATGTAAAAAAACTCAAGGTCAATGAAGTTACCATATTTGGTTACTTACTCACAAGTGGAACATTATTATTTTTTTTTTTAAATCCAAGAAGTATAGTTAAAAATAAAAGAAAAACACATGTAACATGAAAATAATATTTATTTTAGAATATTCGAACAACATAAATGCTGATCCATACACCTGTCAACATACACATTATGCCTTAAAACATCATTCTTTACATTAGTACCATTACCTCATGGTACCTAACAAAGCAGGTACACTCACTATTCATGCAGAGGTGGACCTTACAGACCCTGGAGACCACAGTGGACCTGAGATTGTTGACTCCCTATCCTCACTTGGAAGTTGGCTGCTGTCACTGTCTTGTAATGTATATGTAAATTACCGAAAATAATCACTTGCCTGACAAAGGGTTTATATAAATTAGTTGAAAGTTAGTACATTCTGCTAATATGACTAACGTTTGGTGGAGTAGAATTCTGATCTGAACTTATTTTTGCTATTTATTTTGATTAAATGTGGAAAAAAAAGTTAATTTCATACTATTTTGCTTGATGCATTGAACATTATGGTGAGGAATATGTTACTAGGCTCCCTGGGAGTTTTTGCTGCGTTCTTTCTGCAGATTCTCCATAATACCATTCCTCACTGCTCATGAATGAATTCACTGAGCTTACTGTATATACTATCTGTATATACTCTATAGCTGTCTTTTTTCATAGCTCAGCCTCATTTTTGTCCACATCATTTAGACCTCGGTAAATTAATTTTAATCTGTATTAAACCCAGTGCTAAGTAATGCATGAGAAACATTTTGTACCTGGAAAATTAGAGCAGGCAAATTTGGCCTCTCTGATATTATTTATGCATGAGGCTGATCTGGGGCACAAGTTACTGCTCGAGAGCAACAGTCAAGGACAGGCTGCTTCATATGCTGTCAGGTCATGTGGCTGAGCCTGTGTACAAAGTATTTATTAATATTCTCTTTTCTACATGTCATCAATCACAAAGATGACATGTTGACCTTTATGTCAGCCACAGGCATTCATATCCTGGTGAGGCATCACTTTGGGTGCTGATACTTTTTGGCATTTCTTAACATTTTACTGATGTATTTATGGCTGGTTCCTTAAAACAGATTCTAGCTTAAACAAATATGTATTATCTGTAACAACAATTAAGTTTCTAATGCATTTCGTCCAAGTATGAAACAATTTAAAATTAGGTACAAAGACACAATTTTTAAGAGGTACAGGGATGAGGGAGGTGTTGGGTATCACTGGGTGTTATAAGGATGTACAAGTATGTAGTATGTGTATATGTATATGCATGTGTATGGATGTATATCTGTGTATGCACATGTATGTACATATATATGTGTTATTGTATTATGTGTTAATGTAAATTATATTTGTTCATGATAATATAAAACCAGAAACAAAATACTTTAACAATAAGTATCAGGAATTAGATGTAGATATATTACTGTTATGAATTATTTAAGGAGAAGGGAGTGGTTATCTATACCTTATACTTCTTCTCACTCCTTTTCAAATATGTATTATATGTCTTATGTTTAAGTGTTTTGTTTGTTATTTATTTTTTCTTATTTTTTGATAATCATATTGGAAATAAATACATCAGTCACTTTCAGTTTCTAAACCTGACCATAAAATCATTAAGTAATTATGTATTTATCTAGAATATATGGCTAAAAAGAGTCATTAGGGGTTAAAACAACAATTATGGAGACCATGCAGTGAGATTATACAGCAGTTTATGGTTTGCAGAATCATAGCCTACAGCATCTTTTCTACTGATTTTATTAAAAATACTCCTTCAGTGGCTCTAGTTTAGGAATTATTATTAAAATGTACATGTGCATTGCTGTTCACACACTCTTCTGCTTAAGCTTTCCGGGCAGCATTATCAGTGTGTAGTGCTTGGTAGTGGTTGTAAGGACATTTCTAACTACTTTGCATGTACTTCACAGCCTCTTTGCTCACAGTGGTGGCTCAATGTGCTTTCTCTTGTGGTTAACTCTCTTTCCTCTCAGCATCCATTGCAACCACTGACCCCTCCTTCTTAGCTCGCTCGGGCTCATTACATCCTGAACTAAAGACGGACACACACCGCGGTAGGGGCTAACACCGGGGCAGCAGGCACTTCAAAACCATTACGGCTAGAGAAATAACAGCATGGTGTTTAATAATCAGAGGCAAAGACAGAGTGAAGACAGTTTGGGGAATCATTAAACACTGAAAGTAAGTGGAAAAGCCACATGTAGTTGAAAGTATTAACATGATTGTTAACACAAATAGTGACTTGGATAAAGTTCCAATTGAGTAACTGATTTGTACATACAACATTTAATATAGACATTTCCAAATAACTGTAGTCATTGCAGACAGGCTCACAAGTTAATGTTATTTAAACACAAATTATTGAAAAAAAAAAAAAAAAGATATGTTTTGGAGAAAGACCTTCTGATGTGTCAAAAATAAGCCAGATGAGGATTAACACTATGACTCCTGATTTATGCAGATCTTCCTATTGAATATCAGGGGAGTACTGGGTGCCTAATTATAGTATCCAAAAGATAGCGCTGGAGACACTGAAAATCTTCCTGAAAATTTGCATCTCATTTATATAGATTTAGTGCTTTTTTTTTTTTTAACGAGTTTCATGTATGGAATAATGTCTCTGGCTGCAAATGTAGGCAGCCCTTCCCTTTAGAGTTGTGATTGAGGTGTAAAACGTGGGCATACAAACCTTTTAGCCTTTAGTGGAATATAGGTGATGTGGGATTTTTGAGTTCTTGCAGAGGAGTACGGAGTGCAGCTGACAAGCTTTTGTCTGTGTGGGCAGAGGCTCGTTTACCTTGCAGAGAGGGCTATTATACCGGGCACATCTCTGCATAGCTCCTCACGTGTGCTGAAAAAAATGAAAAAAAAAAAAACAAGAGCCGCCACATACTCTGCAGGAAAATTCACTAAATCAATGTGACTTCACTCGTGTGTGTCTGGACTGAAGGCAATGTGTCGTATGCCTTTATAGATTAAAAGATCTTTTAAGACCTTGAGTGAGTTGTGCATAGAAATCATTTCATTAAAGCAACAAGGTCAGACTTATGAAAGAGGTATAGCAAGAGGTGGAGATGATGAATAGGGTAGTTCTGTCGTCTTAAAGTTAACTTTATTTCAGTGTAAAACTCATCCCACTTAAATACATACTTCCCTGTTAAAGTATATTAATTATGTAATATGTTTCTCAACATTTTTGCTGGCTGGTGAAAGTGCACCAATATAATACCAAAAGCATAATCGGATTTTCCTATTAGTTTGTATGCTACAATACACCTTTGTGTGTTTAAAAGGTCACAGCAGTGGGAGTAAAACCTGTATTCAGTAGATAAATTAGCCAAAAATCTGTTGGAAAAAATGTTGGGGGTGAGTATAGGGCAAAGACATCTTTTATGCTTTTCTATCTGCACATGCTTTTCACTATGAAATTTATAAATTTGTTTAAAAAATTGGGGCTGCGCTGAGTTTGTACCTTAACCACAGCATGATGGACTCATTTGTTATCAGTCTTTATTATATCAGAGAATAATGAACCAAACAGTCACTAAATGGGGCCGCAAAATTGTATTCAGCAATATCTTTGTATCTGAGCAAAACAATGTCTTTGTATTTGTATCTCCTATTCTTAAAAGCCTGCAGGTTGGTTTAGAAATGCTCAAAATGTTAAAGTGATGACCAGGTTAAAAAAAAAAAAAAAGAAAAGCATAAAACATTTCTCCTCTTGTGCCTTATCCCATAAAGCCCCAAACATCCAGTGGTGACCAATGATCTATTGAGCTGTAATTCCTAATATCTAATCCAATCAATACATGTAAATAATTAGTCTAAAATGCAGTTTGTTGTCTTTTCATGGTCATCAGATATGACGTTCAGAGGCTCCATAGTTACCGTGGAAACATTGTCATCTTCTACAACATTGATTCACCAATAAAACCCATGGAGTTGGATCAATGACAGTGGATGGAGACACAGGGTTTATGTTCACTTAATGATGTATTTTGCTGAAAGAGTAACTTTTTCTTAAAGTTGATTGCGTTCGTTATGTCTTCCATTTCAAATTGCTTAGAGTTTTTTTTTTTTTATCAGACAAGTGAAGTTGAGGAAGTTGGCAGCAGTAAAAAAACAACTTCCTTAACTTCACTTGTCTGATTAAAAAAAAAAACCTCTAAACAACATTTTCTTCAGTTTTCTCTGTTTCTGATATAACTCTCAACCTTAATCTGAGCTTTTATGAACATTTACATGATCAGTAAATTAAATGTAAGAAAATACAGAATTTTTTGCTGAAAAAACACCACACCAAATAAAGAAGATAATATTTCAATAAATGGTGTTAAACCATTTAAGAAATGTTAAATATGGAGAAAAATCCATTTGGAAACTGGTAACAAAAGTAGCACTGGGTCTTTATGGGTTAAGCAGTTATTCCATTTATTAAGAATATTACTAATAATCCAGTATTAATTTGTCAAAGTGAAGTTTACTGAAAGTCTGAGTGTTAACATCACCGCTCTGCCAGTATGGATACATCCACGCCCAGCACAGTTAATTAAACACTTGATATCGCTGAATAGCTGCCTCAAAGTCATATTAGCTCTATGAGTGGACAAACAGCTTTCCAATCAACACTTGTCACCACAGCAAATGAATCAACACTTATTAACACTGTGAATTTTGCTGTGTACCCATCAGTGCACCATCACCCTGTCCAGAGGAAAGCAATTAAACGCATCATCAGTCCAAACGTTTGTGCCCCAAAAACTGAGATTCTGTTAAGCTGAAGATGTTTGTGATTGCACTAAAATCGAGAATTGGTTTTTTTTTTTTGTCAGTCACAGAAGGCTTTAAATACAATAAATGTCTTGATAAGGGTGACCACCATTAGAGGAAGCTGTCTGTAGGCAAACAGTCACTGATGTGATAGAAAGCAAGTGTTGACAGCTCTGCTTCTTATCTTAAATTCAGAGACTAATACAGTAAACACAAAGTATTATGTGTCTGTGCAGTTTGTATACAGTCAATATGTCAGCAAAGAATATGATATTATGCACAAATATTGCCAATATGAAAAAAAAGAGATTAAACATAGTCAGAGCCTGGTTCCTTCAGACTGATTAGAATGCATACATCTTTGTGTTGACTCTTGTGTATTTTGACTTATTTTGCCATTAACTCTGCCCCCCATAAAGACAACATTTGACGACCCCCCCATACCCTTAACCCTTTAACTACCCCACTAAAAAAGACGAAAACATTTTTGTTTGCATTTTCCCTTGGGTAAGTCATTTCTAG
>JAPTGZ010000018.1:40006013-40026150 GCA_029814645.1 Fowleria isostigma
TCTATTCTATTCTATTCTATTCTATTCTATTCTATTCTATTCTATTCTATTCTATTCTATTCTATTTTATTCTATTCCACTGAAGAACAAATTGTGAATCCCAACAATGCCTCCCCGGCTGAAAAAATTTATCTGCAATAAATCTACCATTTGCCAACTATTCCAGTGTCTCAGTGCAGCATTGTTGTCTGCAATCTGCAAATAAATTGTTTTAGAGTCCCCATTGCTATGTGAAACAACAATAATCCCAGACCTGGCAGCCTACACACTGCAAATGGCAACTTCTAAGAAGATTTGGATCATGTAATAAGGCAGGTCTGCTTATTTTTTGTGGGGATTTAGTCATTTTATTTTCAGGGATTAGCTTTCCATTTACAAATATTCTACCAAAACAAACACCCTACTGACACTGTCCATAAAGTTGCAGTGCAGCCATGACCTGAGGAGTTTTTCACCCTATTCCTAAATGACATTGGGTTGAGGTAGACCTTTTTCAGTCCTGACATAGCGCTAAAACAGACTATTCCAGAGAATAGGTCTGGCTGTGCTAGCCTATTTGGTTCATGCAAAGACATTAACTTGACAGCATCCACTCTTCCAAAAACAGTAAATATGTTAAAAATTACTGAAAAGTGATGCATATCTCAGATTAAAACAATGTGGTTTTGAGCTGTTATCTTCTTCTGTTGCAGGCTTCACCAGCAGCCCTAGCCAAATGTGTCCTGGCAGAGGTCCCCAAACAAGTAGTGGAGTACTACAGCCATAAGGCCATCTCCCCAATGTGTCCTTTGAGGGACTTACACACGCCTATCCTCAGCCCAATGGCCACCACCCCAACAGAATAACCACCCATCTAGGCCAGTCCAGGGGACCAAGCTTTGACCACAGCACCCAAGGAGGAAAAAAGGATGCACGTCTCAATGTTTTGAACAAGGACTGAGGAAAAGTGTTTCTAAATGTGCTGTCTCTCGTTCACTTCATTTTTCACTCCTATCCATGTGTTTACATGATGGAAGTTTGACAGAAACTGTGAGTTATATTTCTCTGCTCAGCGTGGATCCAACACATTCTTCTGGCTGCACAAATTGTCAGTTCAGCTGCATCAGCGTCAGAGTCCTTGAGGATTTTCCCCCCCTAATTTTTATGCATGCAAGCCAGTCCTTCAGAGCTGATCTATCGATCGGATGCAGGTATATCATTCCACGCTGCTTCTGAAACTCAACACAGGAGCTCTGTCTGTCATTTTACTGACTCTTCTTAATCACTTAATTTGAAAGGTACACTGAACAGTTTATCAGAAAAATTAGATTATTTATCCTCAGCAAAATTAAAATATTTAGCAAAGATGTTATAAATTAATCAAATATACAGGAAAGTACCACAATTGTATGTACAGACCTACTGTTATTATAACATGACAATAACACATTACAATCACAAACCAACCTACAATTAGAAGCTATGACAGTAGTAAATGACAAATTAGAAATGTTCATTTTTCTACTAAACTATAAGACGACTATTAGAATATAATGTTAAAGCTAAATACTGTTTGAAAGTACACAAAATATTCCCTACAAACTAAACATATCAGTAGGAATAATGTTTTTGGCTAACAGTAATTGTAGATTGCTTGGTAAGTGTACTCATGGTAAAATCATGCAACAATAGTTGGTTAGTTTTACTTAGGTCTGTTTAAGGGTCATTAGGGAAAACAGCAGCATTGGAAATATATTTGTTTCGTTCTGAAATTGTCATGACTTCAGACTGTCCATATTTAGAAACTGTCACTAGCATATTGTAACCCTGTCTCCAAGAATTAAATTAATATGCAATTGAAATGCAGCTCCATTTATGTAGTGTAATAATTATACAGCCACTATAAAGCAAGTCCTCAACAATTACTAATGATGCTACAATATAATGAGGTGGTTCTAGATAATCAGTCACGACTAACCAGAAAAAGTTTCATAATGTTGTCATCCAGACTAACTGTTACTGTAAATGGAGTAGATGCAACATTTTAAGCACATTGATAGTGTGTTAATTAACAATGTTTAACTATTTTGTTGAAACAAACCCTAACCCTTTAGTGTGAGTGGCATCATGCTACAGAGAGTTGCATTTTATTTGTATGAAAATGTAATTTGAGACAGGGTTGTACAGGGACATAAAAACATTGGTTTTCTGTGAGCTGAAGCCCGTTGTGTGTTTTTTTCATTTATGTCAGGGAGATAGGACGTTTTAGTGAGTGGAGATGTGCAGTAAGGTCATGAGCTTTCAGGCTGAAGTACGAAGTGTGTGTGCTGTAATAAGGTTGCAAAGGGCTGCCTTTTTTCTGAGGTTAGCTGTAAACAGACCCCAAATAACATTTTTCTCTAAGAGAAGATGAATGATCACACCCTATTTTTGGTCTTTTGTCAAGTGGCTATGGTATAAGCTTTCCATTCCCCCTGAAATGTCTGTGATTGTTCCCTAAACCAGCCATCCTGCTCACAGCATTCTTCATGTGAAGCACATTTCCATATTTTTCCTTCCTGCTGCTTTTTATGTGCAATATAACTCTATTAGATGTTTCATGATAATTTTAATTGTAAGCTTATTGATTGGATCAAATGAAAGCACAAAACCAATCACATGGAGCGCTGCAACACACACACATACACACACACACACAAAAATGTTTATAAAGCCAGCTCTTGTATCTATCAGTAAAAATAACTTAAAAAATAAAATTAAATAAAATACTGTTTGCTTTTCTAAGCTTACTCAGTGACATATAAAAGTGTATTTCACCCAAAGAAGTGTTGAAAAGGTTCGCTACTATTACCCATGTGCATTCCCAGACATGTTGTTCTGTACAGGTGAAATCTTGAGACTCTTGCCTGAAGGATCACTATTTACCAGAAAAGAGAAAGGCTTTGTATGACTCTTGATTTTTTTTTTTTTTTTAAATGTCCAGCATATTCAAAAATTTATGACTTCACTTTCATCTCAGCAGACTTTTCATATATTCTTCATTGTGCTCAGAGTGTTACCTGTATACAAAAAGAAAAAGCTG
The DNA here is from genome assembly GCA_029814645.1 of Fowleria isostigma. Taxonomy (NCBI): domain Eukaryota; kingdom Metazoa; phylum Chordata; class Actinopteri; order Kurtiformes; family Apogonidae; genus Fowleria; species Fowleria isostigma. Next base: position 40,009,075 of record JAPTGZ010000018.1, read on the forward strand.
GATCGTGTATAAATATCAGTATTTTTACAGAGGATATGCTAATGGCTACTGCCTTTCATACTGACCCTGTGTTACAGCAAACAGCCACCCTTTGAGACGCTGGTGTTATTGTAAATGTCTGATATAGTATAGGCAGGTAAGTGACCTAACCTTAAGTGATCATATGGTCAGGTTGTACGTAATTACATCTTCAAATAGTGCAGCGGATATCAGCTAAATGTTGCAGTGTAATGTTGAAAAGGACTAAATGTGTCCTCAGTTTTCAACTGCTCACCTTGGCGTTTTAACATTTTTATCTTATGTAAGAAACCTTGCCATTTATCAACTGAAGAGCTTGAAAAAAAAATGCTTTAGAGGTTTGAATTCAATAAAGACGCCAAGTGATTGTTTCTAAGTTTCAGCACTTTTAGTTTTAACAGTATTTCAAAGAAGCTCGCTATGAAAGAAAGTATTAAAAAGTGGAGCATTTAATGAAAACGGTAGTGTGACTGGGACCCCCCCCCCCCCTTTTTTTTTTTTTTCTTTTTTTGACATCCTAATGTATGATAATATGATGCCGTGTGGTTGGATAGTTCATGAATTGCTGTATGTTTAAGTGGTGACCCTAAGCTTTGTATATTTGCTGTATGTTATTGCATTTATCTTAAATGGTGTTTTTGTGCTGTGAACAGCTCTGAATGGTGACTAATTCACTTGGCCACAAACCAAGCTGTCACCATCATCAAATGCACAGGAAGAATTTCTCTTCTTTACAGTGAATCTAAACAAACACGCCCTGAGATAAAAATATGAATCTGACTTTGACTTGTCCTCTAGAGCTTTACCACATACAGACTATTGAATTCCCGTGAATGCACCTAAACACAGCTGGCTGCTATTGGCCGCTCTCTCAGTTCCTTTGAAGATCACTACTATTGAGGATTCTTCTGTCGCTGTAGATCACAGGATGAGGTCTATTGATTCAGCCAACCCAGATCTGGAGCCATACTCAGTCTCTCGAATGTAAATGACCCTGGAAGGACTTTGGCCGCACATCTGAAGTTTAGCTCCATGTGACGCGTTTACAACCAGATAGAAGCAAGAATCTACAAAGCGCTGTAACAAACAGCAGTGATATTATATACATTTATTTACCGAGGAAGTTTGTTTTGTCTGTATGTTGATTTTATTGTATATTTAAAACCAAACATGTAATTCTGTTTTTTATTCCTATACAGATTCATCACTCATTCTTGAATCATTTCAGTTATTATTGGTTTCCAAATAACTTAACCCATGAAGACCCAGTGTTACTTTTGTGGAAGTTCCAAAATAATTTTTCTCTATTTAAATTTTCTTACATGATTTATCACCATTTATGTATAGTACCCTCTGTGTTTTGCCTTTTTTCAGTAAAAATCATGAAATTTCCTATATTTAATTCACTGATCATGTAGATGTTCATAAAATTTCAGATTAAAGTTGAGTTATTGTATTGAACACAGAGAAAATTGAAGAAAAAAAGTGACTTTGTCAGCAAAGATATCAAAAATTAAACTTCTCCATCCACTGTCATTTATCAAAGTCAATGGGTTTTATTGGTGAATCAATGTTTTTAGACAATGACTATGTTTCCATATTTACTACAGAGCCTCTGAACATCCAAATAGGTCATATCTGATGACCATGGAAAGATGAACAGCTGCATTTTACACCAATTATTTACATGTATTGATAGGATTAGTGGATCAACAGGTATCAAACACTTTAGAGCAGTAGATGATTTAGGTTACTGGTGGATAGTTGGGTCTTTATGGGTTAAAGCACAACCTGTGTGATGAAAACATTGTGCGCCATTTTCATTAACAATCACATTAACTCTTATCTGAAGAGTAGATGATTGCAAAGAAAGTGGAATGACAGCAATCAAAGTCACACAGGGACTCACACCAGGACACCCATTCACCAGTGCCGGTGTACGTTTCTGCAAAGCACAAAATAAGCACACGAGCATGTTTCATTGTACATTTCTCACTATGTGTACATTCACATCCACTGTCTGAAAGAGAAATGGTCTTCTTATGTTGCTTATGTTCAATGATTTTTGAAGTTAGGATTAGGGAGAGATACTAGGTTTGGTTTAACACAGAAAGGGTTAAAAAAAATATGTAAAAAAAAAAAAAAAACCCAAAAAACGAACAAAAAACCCCCACAATGTATGTATTAATATTTAAACCTAACTAATGTTTTCAACCTTTAACAAAATGTTTTCATCGGTTGATTAACAGGATGCAAACTCCATTCTATCCAGAGTTTTATGAATCCTTCATGTATAACACTATCATATGTGTTGGGAAAAAGTCACAGATCCTTCAATCCCAATTATGTTGATATTACACACAATTGTTTATTCTTAAACATGCAATGCCAATATGTTTTTTTTTTTTTGTATTTGAGCTAATTAGAAACACTGCAGTTCAGGGTCAGTGTAACTTAACCACTTGACTACATGCCACCATAAGAAACAGAGGTCGTTTTAATGTCTTTGTATGGAAACATGCTTCAATCCTTGCCAGAGATCTGATTAAAAAAGGCTGGAGCTACAAATATCAACAGCCATGTCTGTTTCTTGAGGGCCAACCAGCTCACATTTTAATATCTAAAAGGCATCAGCACTTCCTCTGTGATTCGTGCCTTACATGGCAATTTCCCCCTTTCCCTCATTACCTGTATTACCTTATTGCTACTTTGCCTCAGGTTATGAGCTGCACCAGCTCAAATGGTTCATTACCCCGTACTCTTACATTTTTATGAGGTGTGATTTTACAGCTGATACATGGCTGACCTCAAAATTCAGAAGAGACAAATTGATATTATGTCGATTAGTTTTGAGTTTTATTTCCAATTATCATCAATTAAGTAATACAAAATGCCAAAATGAGTATTTGAGTGGGTTTCAGTACCAATACAATGAGCAATGTAAATGTGCCATGTGCTCATTTGGTTGTCTGAATTACAAAATTAGATTTCATATGGTAATGCAATATGTAGTGATACATGGGTCTTCATCAGATGGTCCCTAAAAATGAATGTCATTGTCTCTTAAAATAATTTTATCCTGAATATTTTTTCTCAATGTAGAAAGAATGGATTGGCCTTGGTCTCATCTATTATTAAAATGTAATTCAGACACTAACCATTTATTTTAACTTATAGAACAGCACTAATGTTTTTAAAAAATAAAATTTGCACTTGTGTGAACCCAAATGCAGTCATACGTGAGCTCGACTGGAAAATACACATACATGTCTTAGTGGGAGCCAGTAATTTGATCTATAGTGGTGACAACGTTGAGCTGAAACATTGAAACACTGGAGACAATAAGACCACAGTTCATGTCTCCTTATTGCACTGTGGATTAAAAAATAGCCTTGAGAATACACTGAGCTGCTTATGGTCCCTTATCTATACTTGCACCATTGTCAGACTAAATTAACAAATCGTAGGTTTTTGCACCATGTTGCTGTATTTAAATGTCCCATACTCCATCTTTCTCTTGCTCTCTCTCATTCATTCATCAAGTGTTAATCAAAACAAGGTTTACAGCCCATAACCCTAATATGCAACTGGTATAACTGCAGGCTGTATGGGCAAGAAGCAGCCCATGCATCATTAGTAAATATTTGATTTCTTCAAAAGACAAAAGGGATTTATTGCATGCTTACTTTTATTGTTAAACTGTGCTGTGCAGTCATTTCTTTGCATTTTATGATATGCTAATATGCAAGCCTGCATTTGCACAAACCTCTGTTCTTGTAGTTTACGCTCTCTGTCTTGCAGTTATGGGTAAATAAATCTCTTCATTTAACTGAAAGAGTCTCTATTGTCTGTTAAAGTGGGATTTTGGTCAAATATGATATTAATTGTATACAGTGTTGAAAGATTGTCTTGCATTTCACAAAAGAATACACACCATTCAATGTCATTTGTAACATATTCAGTTTGATTACTCAACATTGTCTTAACCCTATGAAAACATTTGCATTATATTATATATGCCAGGTTCTAAGACCTTTATTTTATTAACAAGATTAATACTTTTCCTAAAAACTTGTTTTATATGACCCAACACCGTTTTCTGTCCCCTAGTGGATTGTCTTCACACTGCAGCCAATGGAAAGGCTTTTTTTGGGGGGGCCTTGTCAATATGGCCGCAAATGTTAAATCATAAAAAGAGAATTTATATTATTTGGCTGAAAAAATAAAAAATATCAAAATTATGGTGCCTTTCAAGGGAAATAAAAAAGCTGTAAAACGTTTTATGTAACAAAAAAAACAAAAAAACAAACTAACACCTGAAATGTTCTATATTTTTAACTTTTATTGGTAAAATTTACTTTGTATCTAGAGTTAACATCATTGTGAGAAAAAAAGTTACAAAAAACACCCAATGTATCAAATGTGATACAAAAATATATCATAAACAAAAATAATATAGCAACATTTTTGTTTGGATTATGTTAAAGGGGCTAATAAACATTTCAATTACAAAAATTTACATTTTCTGCTTGGTTTTTAATGGGTCAGGTTTTATAGGGTTAAGCTATTACATGGTCTAAATGTTGCATTACTGCAGAACTGTAATCTAAATTTGACTGAACTCAGGACTCACCCTAAATGTATAATGATTGTTACTGTAGAGATGAAAAGGCTCAGTCACAAAACTTCTTATGAACAATGGGTTCGTATGAATCTCTCGGTTTGTGGGATATCTGGAGTTTATAGACCATCATGGAGGGAGCACTAGTTTCTTACGGCCGTATTACAAAGTTGGTATGGCTGCCGTTCAAATCACAAAAGCAACTTGAGGCCTCCATGAGAAATGACATAATTTTGTGTCAAATGAAAATCGTATAGTTGTCCTGTATAGTTGTCATGTTCTTCATAAGGGAGCCTTGGGATCTTCCTACATCACATCTACAGCAACTTTATGAATCATTTTTTCGTAAGGTGGCCATATGTGTGCAACTCGCAACACTCTTAAATTGATGGAAAGAAGAGTTTATGCTCTTTCAGATTAAATTGTTATAAACAGTGGCCGTGTACAAAAACTCCTGTGTCCTGATCATCATTATGTATTTGGGATCATGCACTGTCCATGGTGCTGAAATTGCAGGGAAACAACTGACCTGCACTGTTAAACATAATGAAAACTAGGAGTCATAATAAGAAATCAAATGAAGAAATTTGAAGTGGAAGGTATGAGAATAAAACAACAATACACAAGAATAATAGAGGGAACTGAACGCTAAAAACACTAACCGTCCGATACATTATTATTTAAATAATTATGCATCTGAGTAAATTCACAGCATCATAGTAGAGTTTCTGAAGTGCGTTTTGTTGCCTGCAGCTAACCCTCTTAAAACGAGAAGGGCACTCAGATCAGACCTCAACAAAGGCCAACAGTCTACTGCCGTCCCACTTTATCTTTAAACAAACCATGTATTATGACCTACGTTTCCCCTCTGTTCTATCAGCTGGTGCCACTGGTTAGTTTTTCAATTCATATGACACCTTTCTAAATTCTAAATTAGCCTCAGGTGCTCTGGTTTTGATGAAAGTGAAAAAAAATGGTAGCATTAGAAAAATCCAGCCTCTCCCCTTTTTCTGTCTTTGTTACAGAATTAAAGGACTTAATCGTTGACCCATGCCTCCCCCCCTTTATCAAGTTTCATGAAAACAGTATTTTTTGCGTAAGACTACTGACAGAAAAAACATATGGATAGAAGTGATCACATAACTTCCTGTGCACCGGAAAATGAAGTTTTTATCACTCTTCACTTACCCACAGGATGAAATAGCTGAAAAATATAACTGCAAAAGCCATGTATAGTATAATATGGTGCAGATATGCTTTCATGGTTTGTTGTAAACTGGGGGCTTATGGGAAATTAGTGATGCCTCTTATCATTACAGTGATCATTTCACACAACATTTTACAGTCCACACGGCTGCTCAGGAGGGATGAATAGGACAGAGACAACCATGTTAATGAGTTAGATAAAATGTAGGTTATGTTATCGCGTTGCCTTGTGTCTTCCTGCTGGTGATGCTCTGAGAACTAAAAAAAAGGACTGAGCCTACTCTTTAATTCCATCAGACAGCTCCTTTCATTTAACGGCTATTGTTGAGAGCACTGAATAACGGTTGTTTCCATGGTGACACCTACTTGTGGGGAGACGTAGACCTTCATTTTTGTCAGATTCAGGGACAAAGATACAGGATGTCGTCAGGGCTCTCAGAGGAGGCCATCCACACACTATTATACAAAAGAGGAGGCTGAGCTACTTCACGCTGTTGCAAGGCCATGGAATGTCCAGAGGGCTGTGAGCCGCAGGTGAGCTCAATCTGGATACAAACCTGCATGTACATGCACTTTCCCATGACCCTTTGGGTGTTTACACTACAAAACCAGCCTCACTAGAGAGAACGAAGCCAATTATTCTTAAATCTGTCAAAGAAAAGCTGCAAAGGGGGTGAGCAAATTTTCCTTGACTAGATTTCTTAAAACTAGAGTAAATGACCATAAGGAAACTAATGCCAGAATTTACCAAAATTCAAAAGCAAGAAAAAGAGCCTTAATAGTCTTCGACTAACAAATCTTTCCCCTAGTCTCACTATCAAAATAAGTAAAACAATCCTTGTTTAGTGAGATATTATGCAAACCAGTGTTAGATCTTGTTTGTTACTGGTTTAACCTAACTTCATTTTATATTAAGACTAAGTTTGATGTATTTTCCCAGTCAGTTTTTCTTTTCAGATAAAAAACAAGCCTATTTTACATTCGTAAAATGTTTTCTTTTGCAGTGTAATCGGTTGATTTATGGACACAATTACAGAACACTCACCACCGCTTAACATTCACCAGCAATAAAATCAACAGCAGGCTTTCACCCAGGGACAAGGTGCTGTTGTTTGGGGGAGAATCAACTCATTGCCTCCATGTTATCAGATTACCTTTAATGCCTTTAAACTCTGCTGGGCTTCCCTAACACTGGTGCAACTAAGGGGTCTTGCCGGAGGCTGTAAAAAACAGGAAGGACTGAGGACTCATTGGTTTTATTCTCGGTGGCTGACTGCCAAACGCCTGCCTGTAATGAGGAAATGACTAATAAGAGACGGAGAATGGGAAATCTCAGCAGTAATTAGCTGTCTCCTCCTTCCCCCAGGGGAAAGAACACACCTTTGAAATGCTTCCAGCTAGCGTCTCTGATGTTGTCTCTCATGCTTCCTATCCCCCAGTCACTTTGTACATACATTGAACAGCACATACACTATACGCATATGTACACACACCTGAAGGAGGAGGTTGGCTTAAGAATGCATTCTGAATAAACAATGGTGCTTTTGTGACAAGGATTGCGAGGAATTTTCAATGGAACATCCGCAAAAGTTTACAAACAGCAGGTGTATTTACATACTAGATGTTGCAGCCAGTATAACCTGTATTCAGAAAACACAACTGTAGACCAGTAATGACTGCTGTAACCGTGTGAATGTGTCTGGTTGGCATTGTCTTTGTTGTTTTTTAAATGTTTTGTTTTGTTTGATTGTGTCCACATGTCTTCAGTGTATTTGCATTAACTACTGACTTAAGGTGCAGAATTGTATATTCTGTATCGTCTATTTTTCTTTCTACAAAAGTTAATGAATTATAAAAAAGAAAATACAACTGATAGACTCATGCTTTACCTTGCAGTTTTTGTTGACATTTGAGTGAAGAATCTGGGTTCTCCCACAAGAAAACTTCACAGTTTTAAATATAAACAATAATACAAGAACATGTTGGACCACTCCTACCATATCTGTGAGTGTGCAGCAGTTGAACTAATGCGCTGTGTTAATTATTAGATGAAACCATGCCCCTTCAGGCATTCGCCCATTTATTTCTGGGAGGAAATACTCTAAGTCAAAGTCTCATAAAAAATGCTAAAATTAAAAAAAAAAAAAAATGTGCACATTAGCTAACAAATAAGTACAAATATTATCCCTTTCATTTAAAGAAAATATACTCAACCAATAGAGAGTTAAGTACCACACAAATTTGACAGTGTAAAATGACCACATAAATATGAAATTAACATAAATAATGCAAAATAAAGACGGGACGAACAGGTGTGTACTTATCAGGCAGACAGCACATAGGCGCAAACCCTAGTGAGCAGGGGTGCTGTGTTCACTGACCATCAATAAAATTGGAATGAATAAAATTAACAGTGTGAGTGATGGCAAATGGAATGACACATCCTATACATTAACTCTGTTACATGTGCACCAAATTTGTCAAGCTAATCCAAAAAGTTGAAGTGTAGAAGTTCCAAACAAGTCAATTAGGGACCAACCACAACTACATCCATTAGATCTGGGGAAGGTCAGTTTGTTAGTTTTAACACTGTCCATATTGATTTTACAACAGTTTGATAGGAGGTATTGAGTCTGAGCCATGTAAAAAACCCTGAGTATTCACTGAACTACATAAGAACAACCCACTCCCAGTATTTCAGTCCACGTGTACATTAGTTTTCCTTAATAAACTTTTAATATGGGCTGAGTACTGGCAAAGATTTATAGGCAAAACGAATTTTGTTTAGTTCATTAACAAAGGTGCTTTTCATAAACAAAAGCTCAGTACAGATAGTTTAGTTCAGTCTCTACTGAATTTTTTCCAGAATTAATATAAACACTAATTTACAAGTCTCTAATTTACATGGAAAAACACCACATAATAACCGAGAAGATGTAGGCTGAAGCTACAGCGTATTTCATCTGCCCTTTGGACCTATAAATGCAAGCACCCCTTTAGGGTGAAGAAGCAAAGGACCATCCTGAGGAAAATAAAAACAAAGTGTAAAAATGATAATAGGAACTATGATGTATATGAAATAATAATAAAGAGAAGCAACTGAGGAATTATTAAAATGATAAAAAGAAAACAGAGTACTCCAGAATTACAGAACTCTAATGTAATAAAAATAAAAGTTTAATAAAAGAGGTTTTAGACCTCAGTGAGGCCCATGAGATTTGCTTTTAACTTGGAATAAAAAATGTCTGTATTTTAGCCACATTTAAGCCCAATTGGTAGTTTTCTTCCCAGTTGTTTGCAGCACAACTGTTACTTCATTTTAGTTTTCTCTTTATGGACGTCAGTCAATAGATCCAACATTCCTACTTAATTCTGGACATTAACCCTATTCATAAATCATTTATACACTACCAGCAGCCCTTTAAAATCTATTCTGTAACCAAGAAGAAAGCTGTGTAAAGATTTTAGATCTGAAGTAATGCCTGTTTTACTTTATGGATTTTATTCTAATGTATATCAGCTCAAAAACATACATTTTTAATCTGTTTTTTGACTTTACCCTCTCCTGCATAATGTTCAGTTTGATCTGAATCAATTACTGTTTCATGTGTGTGTGTGTAAATCAGTAAATAAACTATCAACATTCATGTTTCCAGTCAAATTGTGCTCCAAGACACAAGCAGCTCTCAGTGTCCTTGGTCGATTGTGACTTTAAGAAGCTCAGTCTCTTGCAATGTGTCGATACATGAGTCATCTGGAATTAGGATTCTCAAAGACTGACAAGGAAGAGGAGGAGACGCAGCTCAATGGGGAGCCCCTCCCTCTGTGAAGCGACCATGGTCAGGGTTTTAAGTTGACTCAAAGTTTCACGCAGTCATGTAATTTCATATTAATGTCCTGCATTATGGGGTAATTACTTTCTCACTCTGCTGCTTCTATACACACACCCATTCATACCCCTATTCTTATTCTTCATCCCACATTTTCACATTCATTTTGCATTTTGACTTGGTTATTGTCATCACTTGTGAGAAAACAATAGGACCACTATCAGCACAGATGAGGAAGGTTCCCTTAACATGGCTATTTCACTGCATTTCCTCATTATAATATTGGAGGAAATTATGGATAAACACTTGTACAGAATAATGGTCATGCAAATTCCCATTAGCAGCCTGCACAAAGTTGAACAGAGAATGTGCTAAAATCACCATTAAAACTTCCATTTCTTCTATAAACAGAACAGACCTGATGGTAGCATTTTGGTTTGTTCGTATCAGTGATAGTGTTCAAGCTGGATGTCTGTCCTGTTGTACATCTGCAGTCAGGTCCATACACCATCATAGTGAATGTGAAATGAACCAAAACAACATGTGATTGAAGTGTGGACTTTCACCTTTAATTCAATTGATTTTACTAACATATATTATTAACCATTTAGGAATACCAACCGTCATTTAATCAATGAATGCACTATGCGGAAACTGCTAAGGTACATTAATGTGTAAATACTGAGTATAAGAACAAAATATTGAAAATGTAGTGCATACAGTCAGAATTAAAATTTTAAAATACTATAAGGGTTTGCTGTTAATTATTGTTTCCTTTTTTTCACAGGGTTTAACAAAAATACTGTATTAACTATTTAGGAATTACAAATATTTTAAATAAAGTTCCTCCATTTTTTTAGGGACTCTAAAGAAATTTTAATAAAGATAAAAGGTCATCAGATGTTGAAGATATAATAATGTATTTGATCTGAAGAATAACTAGACTTATCTTGCTTAGGTTTTGAGTAGGAACTTGATGTGACTTGCTTAATTTTTACTAAATAAACCTAGAACTTGCTTGAGATTACAAAGGTTAACACAATACTTGCTTTCATTTATCTAAAAAAAATACACGTACAAATAGTAGAATACAGTTAAGACATTGGACAATAATATGCATAATGATGTTTTCAAAACAGTGCAAACAGGCAAAATTGATAGCTATTGTATTTTTGTCATCTTTATATCTACAGAGAGCGGTCACCTGTTGTGCCATGTGCTGCCGTATTTCTAGTGGCTCAGAATGGATTTCTACTTCTTTTTTTCCCATTTAATGTCAGGTGGGATCCAGCCTTAACCTTTTAAAGAGCACTCATTGAAATACTCTGAAATTCAAAATTTCAACCTTAGTGTGTTATTGAACATCATCATGTACCGTCTTGCCCATTGCTATGACAACTCTCTCCCTCCTCTTGCCATAAAACATCTGAGCAGCACTTGATAAAAAGTAAATACATGCAAAAAAAACCCCAACTGTTATAAGGTCTTAGACTGACAAAAATAACTCATATGCACTATCTACAAGTTCAAAATGTCTATAAAATCTCTCTGAATCACTGTATAGGGTTATTTTTTTTTTTTAAAAAATGCTTCTTGACCTTACTGAGACATGGGATTGGCCCCATAGCCTTCCTCTTGTGTTATCTTTCTGTTACCATCTCTTATATTATTGGGTTGGTTTGACCTATGTCTTAAATGTTGTAAAATACATTAAAAACAACTATCTAATATCCAATTTGTTTCTCATCTCTTAGTTACCTTGTTAGGCTTCCTTATCCACAAAAATACTGGTTTTAATATTATTGATGTGGGTCTCCGGGCCTTTTTTTGTCAGTATACCCCTGGATGTGCACTCTGACAGTCGCCAACTCCAGACTGAGTTGACCTCACGTCTGGACATGCCCGTCTGTGCTTGTTATGTTTTTGTGCAGGTATACTGGATAACAAGGATAAATGAGAATCCACAAAAGCTCACATGATTGTTAGAGGAGCTGGTGTCAGTGTGTTGGCTGACAGTACACTTATGATTTCAGTTTTGGCTTTAATTATTACTGTATAATCTTATTTTTTTATTACTGGGTCGAAACTGACTCTAGCAACATAAAGGTCCTAATTTTAACCAGAGCATTTTATAATTTAGTGAAAAAAAACAAGTTTTGTATTATTCTATTGAAATAGAGGTTCCTGACAAAGTCAAAAAGCCTTGATGTAATAAACAAATTTTATGTGGTTCTTCTATGCATTTTAAACCCAAAATGGGTCAGTGCCAACCCTAACAAAAGAGGAAGGTTGTCTAATGTTTGGAAATTACCAAAAATAGTCATTTGCCTGGTAAAGGGTTGTGTTTTATCATCTCCAACTACATCTGAGTGTGGACCAGGGTTAAAAAGTCTCCAACACTTGTATTTTTAAGGCCATCGTAGATGAGGGCAACATTATAGCATGGTGTCACTAAACATCAGACTCAGTTTAATTCCTTCAAATTGACATGAGTCTGGACCTACATAGATAAAAACTGTTGCTTTACCTTTCTGGTGAAGGCGAAAAACCAGGCAAAAGGTGGTGATTCTGCTTTAAATTTACATGCTTAGCAAGGTTCAGTGTTCCACAAGGATGAACTTTAAGAACAGTAATCTGCATTACCCTCTGGAAGTTACAACACCTGTGCGCAGAGAAATTAGCCGGCTGCAGGACATTTAAATTTGACTCAGTGACTTTCTGGCTCAGTCCCAGGCGCCTCTGTCTATCTGACACCCACATACACTATAGTAATTTAATTAAGCTTTAGTGTCTTCTTACTTCATGAACTTCCTTCCACACAACTGGGACTGTGAGGCTGTCCATCGCACAAATCCTCCCACTGTCCTCCTATTGTGCTTCTAGACTAACAAAAGTATTAAAGCAAATAATAAAATGTCTGCATTCAAAATCTTATTTAAATAGATGTATGTAAATGGACAATGAAGGTAGTCATTGTGCAGTAAAATGGTCCCTCTCAGTGCTGTCCTTTTATATATGATGTTTTGGTTTCAGATTATTGCTGCTTTAATGTGACTGTTGCATTTTACCGTTGTGTTAATTTGAGCATATTTTAACTACTTACTACTACTGTACTTACTTCTAAATACACTGAAGATTAAGTTTGATTAAGATTAAGAAGTTCAACTGTCATTGTCATTCAAGGTGCTCTTCAGGTCAGGGCAAATCAAGCTTAACATAAAAGAAAATACACTCTATGTTCAAAATAAAGATAGCGAAAAACAATTAAAAGCAGCAGAGACAAGAAAAGTATCTAAGACAAAATAAAAGTGGCCAGACAGTCAACACACACCTATCAATGCTTAGTAACACTGGGGCAGATGAAAACACAGCATAAATAAAAGCTTATAGGTAAATAAATAGGTATTATTGCACATGAAGGGGGAGGTAGCAGTAGAATATAGTGCATTATTGTTAACTGTTGTTCAATCTACTGTAAATTACCATATTCTATAAGATTATGGTAAGTGTGTAGCATTAAATCCACAAAAACTAAACTTTTTATGACTTCAGAAACATAGGCCTGTTTTCTACATTAGTGCATTTTTCAGCTCCTGCTAGAGAAACTCGTTGAAAGAGTTTGTTCAAAATCAACACATTTGTTAAAATGTGGTTATCACTAGACAGGAAATGGATGAAAGTAGTGATCTAAAAATTAACCAAAGCTGTCAGACAAAGATAAAAATAAATAAATAAAAATAAACAAACAAACATTTGCCTCTGAGATAAAGTGGAGTAGAAGTATATTGCAGCACAAAATATATGCACTCAAATGTGTGTTTGTACTTAGTGATATTCTAACTCTGAATAAAACTTGGAAAATGTGAAAAAGACACAGCACTTTTGATTGTATGATTGATTGATTCCCAACAGACGCTCCAGGAAAGCGATTGAACAGTCTTTTTATGAAAGTTAACTGCAAAAGCATGCAAATCAAATATCACATCAGTAAATCTCCTATATCTAAAAATACAAAGCTGCCAGCAGGTCTGCATTTGAGGCATCATTCTTGAGGAGGAAGGCAGCAAGGGGTTAGAATAACACAGAAAGGATGGGCAAATCCATAACTTTTTTTTTTATTAAAAATCATCTTCATTTCAAGCCATCTGCTTGGTTGCATTATGGCTGGCACATTTAGTACGATTGGACTGTTGTTGACTGTGAGACGTTTGCCATTGAGTCTCATTGCTCTGGGTAGCAGCTTGCTAATTTTCTGGCTGACAATAGTAAGAAAATGTGTTCCAAACAGTGCTGCACAGAAATTATGTTTCTATCGCCAAATCAGTGTCATTGTCGGTAATGATGCTTTTATATGACATTCTTCAACTTTAGTGAATAATAAAACATTGTAGGGGATAATAATGTGAGAAACCAATAGATTTCACATACGTGAAATGAACATGAACATGAACATGTTGTCAAAAAATAAACAGTAAAATAAAAAAAAATCGGTGCGATCCAACTTTATTTGTAAAGCACTTTAAAACAACCACAGTGGACCAAAGTGCTGTACAGAAGATGAAAAGCACAATAAATAAAATTAATAAAAGCATTAAGAAACAATAAAATCAAATAAAATCAATAAAACAAGTCAAAATATAAAAACAGAAACAAAATGTTAACATTGCAAGAGTGTTAAAAAGCCAAGAACAAGTGGGTTTAAGAAGAAATTTAAAAACAGGCAATGAGGAGGCCTGTCTGATATGCATATGTCCAAAAATAAATTGAATAACTGATTTTTTCCCCCTTATCTTTCTTTCTTTCTTTCTTTCTTTCTTTCTTTCTTTCTTTCTTTCTTTGACATCTCCCAGATGACTCAGCCTAAAACAAAATGCTGAACCACCACCCCACATGTGGGTTACTGAAGCCTGTGACAGGTTTGTGATCGATGTTACGGGTATTGAATTAAGTCAAACATGCAAGGAGAAGCTGTTATGGATAATGTTGTCATCTTCAGTATGCAGGCAACAATGTAGGAGCCCCCAAGACACTGCACCTGAATCAGTGAAGCAGAACAACCAAACCCAAAGAAGAACAGAAAAACAATTTCACCTGCTGACTGTTCTGATAAAAGATTATACACAATGAATGAATATAAACACATCATGCAGCATTATGGAAGAAGACTAATACATTTACTGAATATAAAGTAAGAAATTATACTGATGAATAACATGTATAATGCAATATCTGCAATATCTCTATCTTCTGTGTTGCTGAAAGATGCAAATAATGCACAGTAACTACAACAATTAATCTTCAGGGACAGCACTGAATTTCTGGTCCATGATAATGATGATTGGCCATTATGTGTTAACCATGTTAAAGAGAGCACACTCATGCTTACAGTGAGAGAAAGACGGCATTAGGACGGTACATGTGTGTCCATTTACACAGTGATTATGATTCATTACATGGAACAGTGACTTGGTGTTCCTGGTGAACACAAGGTTGTGATTAGAAGACACTGAATAAAAATATTCCTGCATTTGTAAATTTCTAAGTAGTTGATCTTTGTTAAATATTTGAGGGACAGTATATTCTCCTTATGATAAAACACACATGTCAATGAAGGAGCAGTATCTAATTGTATTATTCCTCTATCTTCCAGGCTTCATTTGGTTATTTTTCTCTGTTTCTCACAGAAAAGTGACAGACAACAGTGACCTCATGTTAAAACATTTCCAGCGACACTGCTGATAAGAGAAAATCTCTCAGCCACATAAAATGTCACCATCTGTTTACCACATTCACCATTTCCCACGATCCAAAGGAGAATAATCAGAAATACCAACTCTTTTATTGACAATATTAGCAGCGTACACTCATACATGAAACAACCAATGCAAATAAAGAGAAAACAATATATCAAAAAGCAAGCTGAAACATTTAATACAATGGTTCCCAACCTTTTTTTTTGGCTCATAACCCCATTTTCATTCATTCATTCATTTTCTGAATGAAGACATTTTTTTTTTTTTTTGCTAAAATGAATTTGTTTTTGATCATGTAATAGTTTGCTTTACTATGTTGCAAATAAATGTTAATTTTAAACAACATTTATGGACTGAGGCAGAAAACCCAAGGTGAGATTACTGCACAAAGTGAGAATTTTATTGTCCTTGATCAGGATTTGTACAGTTAGTCGAGCTTGTATTCCCAAGGCTCAAATTAATACTGAACAAACAATAATTCAAACTATGAATTATGAAAGAGCTTCAGCATTTTAAACTGGTCATAATGAATAGTTGAAAGATAAATAATACCACGGTCTCATTAAAGACTCACAATCATTAAAAAATTTGTTTTATTAGTCTTTTTTTTAATGTTTTTTTTTTTTTTTTATCAGTCACTAGAAATATCATGCAACCCCATTTGAATTCCAGGTGACCATGCGTGTGGTCATAACCCGAAGGTTGAAAAACACTAACTTAAAGCAATATGTTCCAAGATGTAAAGGGTCGATTTTCTTCCCTGTGCAGGTTACTTACAATATGTTTTTAAAGAGACACAGGGCATGCCAGGAAGAGACAGGGTTATACGTCTGCGTCATGAACAATAATACAGCAGTGAGTCAACTTCAAATAAAGAGGTCATAAATGGGTGTTGTCTTATCAGAAACTGGCATCTGTTATGGGGAAAATGTGCTATAATGGGATTTTCATCACAAGATAAATGGCATTTAGGAGTTGGCTCGAATGAGTCACACAACAAAATTACAATTCTTTAAAAAAACTCAGCCAACCAGAGGCTGTTACATTCAACGCTGACTCAAACACTTAATGTTCAGACGCTTGGACCACATGTTAATAAGAACAGAACTGTGTTAATCCCGTCCCTGTTGGTCCACTGTATCGACCCTGATCTCACATTCATCCCCCACATTTATTGATTCTCTAGTCTTTAACCTATTCTCATTCAAGAAGTAAATACTAAAACAACAGCAAGATGTGTTTAAATAGTACTTTGGGATATTTCTTATTGACTGGTGCTGCCATCTGCATTAAACAATGTCATGTTTTTTGACATTGTAATGACATTATGATTACCTCACAGGACTCTGACAGTTTTCTATTGATTAGTAGTGTCATTTATCCTCTGAACTGTACATATTACTACATCAGTTCATCATAAGAGGTTTTTTTTTTTTAATGAACTCCTGAATTACCGTATTGGCCCGATTATAAGACGATGTTTTTTGCATTGAAATGAGACTGAAAAAATGGGAGTCGTCTTATATTCGGGGTCTAGACATTATATCCATTCACAACACTAATCAGATGGCGGCGCAAGCACACGCAGCGGCTCCTCTCTCTCCCGCTACAGCGGTTTTTTCGTGTCTTGCCACTGCGTGTACTTGTC
>JAPTGZ010000018.1:40057758-40070683 GCA_029814645.1 Fowleria isostigma
TCTGTGTCACTACATGAATGGTCATCTTTTAGATAAATCCTGGATTCCTTCATACATCTTTTGCACAAACCAATTCTGGTATTACTTCACAGTCTTAAACATTTTTATATTTGAAATCAACATATCAGTGACAGTCAATATTTTTCAAATTTTCATAAGTCAGGCCAAGGGTTTTCAAGTATGTGCACGTAATGTTTCTCCATTGTTTTGGCTAATTTCTCCAAACACAAATTACATTGTCAAAACAACATGGACAAATTTCCAAATCACTTGGCAATTATTCACAACAGAAATTAAATTCTCAACAATTTCATCAAAGTGCAAATGTCTTAGTATAGGTCTCAATGTCTCTGTACATCTTTGTAAAAGATTTAGTACATTTAGCCTCTATTTAGTACAGTTAGGCTACGTTTAGTACAATTCCCAAATGACTAGATCATGTTGGTCTAAACTGATTGTTCATTCTCAGTCTGATGGTTTTTCTCTCCAAAACATATCAAGATTATTTCATTGTATAAGTCATCACATGCAAAATAGTCTGTTCAGTTGTCAAAATTAATCAAGAGGATGCTACCATGATGACCATATCTGAATATCTTGGAACTTATGATAAAATTATTAATTGACAGTCAGGTGATGCTAGAACTTGACTAACAAAAGAGACGTTTCCCACATCTCAGATAACCGATCAAACAGTGTGTTCATTTACCTGACAGGTGCTGTTCTTGATTATGAATGCTGCTAAACATAGAGCTTGACCAAGACCACTAACATTTCTGAACATGGAGGCACCTGGTTAAATGAATGAGCAACGGCAACAGCCTGTCAAGGAAGAGGAAGAAGAAGAAGAGGAGGAGGAGGAGTAAGGGTGCATGGTGGTGGAATGGGGGGAAGAGGTCGAGGAGCACAAAGACACCATGAGGTCCCAGATGAAATTCGAGCAACTGTAATAGACCATGTCATCAACCATAGCCTCACAATGGCAGAGGCAGGTCGCAGACTGCAGCCGTATGTGCCCCACTCCTTCTTCTCCATTATCCAGACCTTTTACAAGGAAAACAGGTTTGCACTCAATGATGGAATTATATGTTGTATAGGTTAAGACGCTGTATATAAAGCCAAAAATCTATTTATTCACTCATTTACCTATTCATTTGTTGTGTATGTATATGTATGTATGTACACTGGAGATCGAAATTAGACAATTTATAAACAATTGATTTTTTCTGGAATAATGTCATCTTCACTGCTCAACAGTTGAAGGACTTTTTGTTGTGCTATACCATGATACTACAACACTTTTTTTTTTTCTTTACAAAATAACTAAGGCATTTTAACAAAAAAGTTTATTTTGCAGAAAACACTTTGATCAAAATTAGAAAGCAACAATAACTAAAGCTTGGAAAAAGATTATAACTACATTTTCTGAAGGTTACAACAGTCAACAATTAGTAGGAAGTGTATAGGCCTTAGCTTTGAATGACTTCAGCACATCTGCGGCCACAGGACATCACTAGTCTCTCACACTGCTCTGGTGTGATTTTGGTCCACTCTTCTTCTAGTCTCTTCCACAGTTTGGTGACTGTAGTGGGTTTCTAGAGGTAATGGCATTGGAAGGAAATGAGACTCCTCACATCCTAGTGTTTGTGGATGAAGCTGAAGATGTGGCTGTAATATTATTGGCCACCGGGCCACAGTACATGTCCCAGGCCAGCATGGGGGCAATATTTCAGTGTGTGCTGCCATCTCTGAGAATGATATGGTCACTCACATCTCCTTTCTTGGTCCATATAATACACAGAAACCACTCATCTTTTGGATTGTTTTACTTAGATTTGATCCCTGAAAATGAGAGAGGTCTGGTAGAGACAAAATCATCCAAGGATAGACATGGTCTTCTTACTACCTTACTCTCCTTTTCTGAACCCTACTGAGGAGTTTTTTTTCTGCTTGGAGGTGGAGAGTATATAAAGATGATGCTCAAATCAGAGGCCCCTGCTCAAGCAATCGATGTTGCATGTGAAAGTATCATAGGAGATCAGTGTAGGGTATGGTTGTGCCATGCATGCTGTTTCTTCCCTCGTTGCATTGCAAGGGAGAATATCCACTGTGATGTGGATGAGAATCTAAGGCCAGACAGACAGCAGCATTTGGATGGTGAGGAGGATGGCCAGGAGGGAGAGAGAACCTGAGGACAACAACCACTGGATGTGAAGGCTTTATTTTCAGCACTGTAGGCTACGTATAATTTACCTTTTTTTGTTTATGTGTTTATATTACAGTATTTTGCTGTATACATTTTCTTTGTTACTTTATTTGTATGAATTACAATAAAATAGTTACAATTTCCTTGGTAGTTTGAGTGCAATATGTGATATCAAACTTATTCATTCACATTTTTCTATGAAACTGGGTTGGAAAAAAAAACAGGCCTGCACTCTAATATTTCATTGGATCACCTTCAGCTTTCATTAGGGGATACATTCACCGGGGCATCATTTATACCAGCAAAGCTTACACAGTGTCACAACATTTTTTCCCGTCCAGAGTTGCATTAATTTTTGGCCAAGATCTTGTATGATAATGACAGAATTGGACCATGGTGTAAAGTCATCTCCAATACAGGCCAACTGATTCCCAATGGGGTTCAGGTCTGAACCCTGTGGAGGGCAATCCAAGTGTGAAAATGATGTCTCCCACTCCCTGAACCACTATTTCATAGCTTGTTCCTGATTAATCTTGGCATTGTCATCTTCAGATACACCTGTTTCATCAAAAAGAAAAAAAAAACAGGTCTTTCAGTGTATTCAGGTTCAGCTGACCTCATTTCATGGACATACTATGTTGCTGAACCCTGACCTGACAGATTATAACACTGCCCCCACAGGCTTGTACTATAGGCACTAGGCATGATGGGTAATCACTTCATTCACCTCACTTTTCATGTACCCATCACTCTGGAACAGGGTCAATCTGGACTCATCAGACCACATGACCTTTTTCTATTGAAACACAGTCCGATCTTTACGCTCTCTAACACACTGATGGTTGTGTAATAAATGAGGAGTTGCTATTTCCCATGCACATATGTATGCACATGCACACACAAATGATCACTCAAACATGCATCCAGAGACACATTTTTTCCTTTCCTGTTTGCTCCTGGTTATTGTGATATTGGACTCTTTGTTCTTCAATTTTACTGATGTTCTTCTACTGTTGTTTACTGTTCTGTTTTTGCCTCTTGTGTCTTTCTGTTTTAGCATGTGTATCAATGTTTGTTTGTATATAACCCCTGTCCTGTTCTTCAATCAGGTAATATCCATATCCATACAGTAATAAAATTATTAAATCCAACCAATAGGGGGAATTGATCTACGGTTCAAAACCCTCATAGATCAACTCATGGCCCCAGTACACTTATATTGGAGGCCAAATTGCTGAACGGGACAGGGTTAAAATAAATAAATAAATGAGAAACAGCATCAGTTAGAGTTACAGAACTGTAGCTGAAATATATATGAATCTGTAATGATCAGTAGATGTAATCTATTTGCTTAGATAAATCAAATAGCACTTTTTTAGGGTGTGTTTTCCATATTATTATTATAAATTTGTTTTGTTTTTATTTTCATTATTTATTTAAATTTTGTCCCATTCTATCAGTTTTATCTTGCTATGTTTATCCGTGTGATATGTTCCGACTGATACAAGCCAATCTAATCTATATTATATGTCTTTGTTCCCTCTGCTTCGTCTGAAATTAGTCTGATATTGAGAAGGTGTGCAACAATGCAGAAAATAAAAAATCAGTATGAGGAGCCAATGTAAGAAGAATGAAGCACAGATATTTGCATTAAAATGTATGAGGCTGAAGTAAATAAACAATGAGTATTCAAGTGAAGAACCTGAAAATTCTACTTAAATATAATCAATATCTGCAAGGTTGATGTTTATTAAAGAAGACAACTGCAAGATAAACTGTCACCTACAGTTTCAGAGAGACTTGATAATGTTGCCAACGAAGAAATCAGGGTTACTTACAAGACCACAAGAAGTTTGTCTGTGTTGTAATTTACTTGCAAAAACACATCAACTGCTTATATTTTCATATTTCCCTCTTTGTTTTTCTGCATTCTGGTAGTGGCAGCCAATAATGGATGGTGCAGGCAGATCTATGTTAAAACCACATGACTAACATTTTATTTCTTATTTTAATATCTTTGCTGTCACTAACACTGCTTCCCTGCCTCATTCACTTTTGCACTCATTCGACCACCGACTGAGAAATTTACATAATATACCTTTAATCAATTAATCAGTTAACTGCATGCTACTGACAATGATGTTACGGCATCAGTGGCTTCAATTGCTACACTAGTTTTTCCACCAAAATAATTATTACATATAAAAAAACTCAAAGATTTTCTAAATAACATATCTCGTTTTTTTCCTGTATGTCAAGAAAAAATTATTATCATAACTTGACACTGTTTTGGGGGGTTCAAGGGTTAAAAAGAATCAGTTCCAAATAAAAATTCAGCCATATGTAGGAATGACAGAACATCTACTGCATTATTAAATGTCATAATGTAACAGAAGGATGCTACAGCAAAAAGCTTTGATGGAACTCTTTAATGGATCCTCTGTTCACACCTGAGGCTAATATTAAACCAAAAAGAGCATATATTTAATCTTCCAAACCCTTTGAAAGAGGAAAAAAATAAATGATAGTTCAGTCATAGATATTTTAGCTATTTATCAACAGCGGCAGCATCATAACAGAGGTTTTGATATTAGCATAATGGAGCTGCCATAGACTGAGAAACCACTCTTTTAATCATCTCCTTCATACCATCTTAACGAGTGTTTCAACAAACAGTTAAAGAACTTAAACATGCAGGTGAAAAATGTGTATCTTCACCTAAAAGTATATATTCAGTGTACAGTGTTTATACCAAATGGCCCTGGGTGTGTTTTACCATGGATTCTGCAGAAATATTTCCAGTGGTTGTGAATCATTCTGTCAGGGTAAATGAGTTGTCTGATAATTAGGGTTAGTGCATCATCATGCAGTCATTGGTCAGAGGCAGACAGCTCCATCTTTCACATCTTATTCCCATTCAAGTCTCCTTCCACATTCACTCATCAAGTAGTTCATTGTTTTTTCTTTTTTCTTATCTACTTTTTTCTTTTAAATGGGACTGTGTTTGACTAAGATTAATCTCAGCATTTAGAATATTTTATGGCAATATCATTTAGCAATTACTTATTTATATTCTTTATGCGTCAGTGATCAGTAATTTAGAAATCCGACAAGGCTTTGTTATTTCATCCTGGCCCTTGTCATTTATAATGCATATTTGAGCCGATGTGACTTGACACTCTGGAGATTGTTTTCAATATTGCTCATGACTATATGGTAATGTTGGAGCACTGATCTCAGGACACTGATTAAGCTTCAAAATGTGATGGAAGTTACGTTTTCAACTATTTTAGTTACGTGACATTTTTTTAATTTGGTGTATCTCAGGTTTAAGCTCTAGAAATACCCTCCTTAAAATCTTCATTTATGAATCCACCAACACATTAACAGGCAAGAGGAGTAAAATTGACTTAGTAAGAAACAAGGTAAATATTTTCTCAAAGGAATTATATTACGCTTTTTGGAATGTAATCTTGCATTTTAAAACATTTCCTTGTGGAACACGTAAGCTATAATTGCTATATTTGGGTCTGAATTCTTCATTAATGAAACTCCACATCCATCTTCAAGTCCATTTATGATTAATAAAATAATCAAGTCATTCTGAGCACTGGCCCTTTAAATACAATGACCAATTTCACTCCTCCGCCCCCTCCGGGATGTTGACTATGCTAAGCCTTTTTTTTTTGTCATTTTCAGGATACAGTACAGAGTACATCTGTAAGTCAGTCTGTCTATCTTTGTGGCTGATGCTGCATCAGGATGTTTATCTTTTAACTTGAGCTCCAAAAGTCCTCTTTCTATTTTCCATCTGGTCTAAAGCTGATCCAGGTGAATGATGGTCAATAAGTCCACCTGTGTGCTTCTTCACAGCCTGTCATCCATCGATGCTGCTGATCATTTTTAGTCTTGAAATGCATTTCTACTTTATTTTCCTTTTTCCTTCCCGTCCAGTCCTGGAGTTGGCCTTCCGTTGTTTATTATCTCAAGTTTTTCAGTGAATATTTACCTTGAAAAAGGGGACACTAGTAAAATAGCCACAACATCACTCTCCTTTTCCTCCTTTCTCCTCTTCCTTCTCGTCTCAAATTCTCAACTTGGCTGAGCATGCTCAGTGGAGTAGCTGCTAATAGGAGAAAGTCTTCCAGAAGTCCTGTAGTCATATTTTTTTTGTCCCATCCACTCACAATTAATCACGAATGGTCAATTCACCTGTCACTCTGAAACCAAAACGTACAGCCTGGTGTTTATGCAGTCCTGCATGTGGTCCTAACCGGGTCTATATAGATACTGATGATTCTGATTAGATAACATGTTTCAGGAAACTAACCCTTTCATTACTGATGTAAAGTTAACAGTAGATTTAACTTTAGAATATATACAAGAAAAATGTATTAAATTAATTGTATTAAATGAAATTAAGTAAAAATGTTTTAATCATTATTGAGTTAATATTCATATAATTTAATCCTGAAATGTCCTAGGAATTCTATGAAGGCGTAGAAGGCCCTGGTGGTTCCCCTCTGCTAAAAACACATGCCACCTACAAGACAAAAACTTTTCCAGGTACACACATTACAAAGGCCTGGCTCAGGAGGAAACCTGACTATAGTGCATCTTAAAAAACAAAATATGGCAACAATGACCTGTACCACTACACAACTCAAGACTTTGTTTGCCGAATGAATGGAACAAAATTACACCTGAAACACCTCAACATGCTCAGTCCCTAAACATCTTAAAGGCCAACACAATTTATTATTATTCCATAGGAACATTCTAGCCTGTCCGGCATTTAGTTATATCAGTGTGTTCAATACTGAATAAACAGTGTAGAACTGGGCCAGTCACTGAAGTATGTCCAATCTAGTTTATACTAGATCAATCACAAGTGTTGGGGGTGAGTGTTTCACAATGCTTCATATGCAACGACTTCTTTTGTCTTGAGTCAAAGTTAGTTCCAAGTCCACAAATCTCTTTACAACTATTGTATGATGTTAATTTGATTCAAAATTAAGGATTGAATTACAGATTAGACCTTGTGTTCTTAAGTCTTAAGTTTCTCTGACAAAAGCGTCATGTCCATCTTATCTGTGATTGGTTTACTCTGCACCTGTCAGTCCTGCATTCATATTTGGATTTTAGCCCCGTGATTCCAGACAGATTTCTCATTGAGAAAGATGGATGGCTGGCCAGGCTCGGGAAATTTAGTCCCTGCATTCTACCCATAATACACTTGATTACAATTAGGAGGAGTGAGCTGCGACTGAAGATATTTGAAACTAATCCCCAGATCTTCATAAATAACTTTGACAAGGGTCCTGAGAGGAGAATTAACTTATGTATACCCATTTCTTATGGCAGGGGAAACCAGAGAAGTTGGAAGAGACTTGTGTAGGTTCTCATTTGACCAGGTCATCCTTTTCTTGGTATTTCTGGGAGAAACTGGACTTATAAACCTGCAGAAGTCCACCACCAGTCATTAGAACTAAAGAAGTCTGTTGGATGAGAGACAAAACATTTTCAAAAGAGCTAAACCACACAACTACCTGGAGTTACCTGGACTTGTACGTTGCAAAGAAACCAGGCAAATTCAAAGAGTCAAACAGTGTGTTCTATCTCTGAGACACAAGTGCAAACCCCTATGCCACCACACCACCCCCTACCTTTGAAATCACCAGTTTTTCTTTTGAAAGTATCAGCACTGTCACCTCAAAGCAAGGACATCCTGATCCAAACCTGTTGCTGACCGTCTGGAGTCTCTCTGTGTAGAGTGGACATGTTCTACCTGTGTCTGAGCAGACTCCCTGTGGACACCCACCATCCAAAGACATGCACCTTAATAGGTCACTCTAAATTGTTAATGAGTGTGAATAAGTTCAGCGCACACACACACACACATACACACCACCACCACCAACATCACTGTGCAGAGAAATAAGTGAGTAAGAAATTAATGAATGAATTAACAAATGAGGTGAATTATTAATTAATATTGTACTGCATTCTAAAAAAATGATGTCTAAGAAAGTGAAAAAAGCCTAATTTCTAGAACTTTTGTCTTATTTTTCATCTAAATAAGGTAAAAAGCTTGGGAAGAGATTTTTACATAAGAAAAATATTCTCTTTTTTTTAATCTAACTTTTTCTTAATGAAATTTTCCAGCTAATATCAAGGGGGGTTTATTTCCTGTACTAAACACTGTTTGCAAAAATTCTAGCATTTTTGTCTAGTTTTAAGGCATATATTGTTTTTTTTTGTAGATAGACTTTTTGCTTCTTTTAAGAATTCTAGTCAAGAATTTTTTTCTTACCCACTGGCAGAATTTTTAGTTCAATATAAGCCAATTTGATGAGATTTAGGAATATTAGGCTTATTTCTAGCAGGGTTAGTTAGGATAAGATAAGATGTGACTTTATTGATCTTACCATGGGGAAATTTGTTAACAGCAGCAAAATACAGAAAACAGAGTGCAAAAGACAGGCAGAACATTCAAGACAAAAACAAGAAATATAAAAGAGTATCGGCTGTTTATATTATAAACTGGTCACAGTGTCCAGGGTTCTGATTTGATGTTGCACATATTCTCAAGATAAGTGTACCAGCATTAATCTCCACAGACAAAGCTGACCCAGTGCAGCTACCGTACATCATAGATGATCAGTCTGTATGATCCAGAGTAGAATATTCCAGTCTGATGTGCACTTCTCTCAGAGGAGAAATCAAATTGATGTGAGTGACCAACTGACATTTGCTTTTTAGGGTCAACATGAGTTGAGAACATGATGCAGAGAGAATAAATCTGAAAGGCTTTTTATGTCTGGAGTGTGTTCATACTGTGTTTCTCATTATTTCAAAAGTTGGTCCTCACATTTGTTCAAGTCAGAGACAGTTTCAGAAAGTTTGAAATTTCTCTGTAGCTTCTATTTGTTAAATACTTCATGAAAAAAATGAATGGTTTTTGCTTTAGAATCAGCTAAAGGGGAAAAATCTGAATTTTGAGCCAGCAGAAGAACAATCCTCAGTGTTAATACTGGTCTCTATCAATCTGACGATGACTTTAGAAGCTGTTGGGCAATAGCCTGGAAATGAAACACAATCTTCTGAATCCAATTTGAATAATGAACATGAAATAATGAAATAAGTACTATCTATCCCTGTAGATGGGTTGGGGAAGTAGCCGCCACTCCCTAATGAATGTTTTAAAAGTTTAGCAGATGTGTAAACTAAAGATTGAAGTGGAACTGAGTGGGAGCATAAGGAAATTTTACCAAGAAAAAAAACCTTCCAAAAGTTGTAACTCTGCTTAAATAAAACTATTTCTTAAACTCACAGTCTTTAAAGCCATAGTGAAGAAATACTCATTTGCATTTAGACACAGACATTGTGGCCCTGAATGTTCAGCATATTCAATCCTTAACTACAAAAAGAAAAAAAAAAAAAGTAAGAAAAACCACTGTAATGTCAGTGTTTTTGCACTCATGGCAAGCTATAAAATTGATTGATTTAATTTAATAAATTCTTAATTTTTATATCTATTTCTGACAGCCCATCATTCCCATTTGGATATAGATCTGTTCTGTAAAAAGATACAAGAAACATTTTTATCTGTTGTTGCCCAACATGGGGCCAGTGGACCATATTTGGGCCAACTCTCCTTGTATTTGTTCATACATTTTATAAGCCTGTGTTTATTGTTCCTTTACCTTGAGATGCTGTTAAATCCACACTGTAAAATGTTCTACAATCTCATAAAAGTTATATTATAACTTATTTTTTGGCAATCTACAATTCTTATTTATCTTGGTCTCCAACATAATCTCATTTTTAATATTTCCATATAACAGTAATTTTGAAATACTCATCAAGTAAAAGGATTATTATTCGATTATTTATTTATTTAATAATATTAATTTTATTTTCTGTGTCTCATTTATTTGGTTTTCACACAATGGAGGCAGTGATTTTTTTTTAGAGAAAATTAAACTCCAGTTATTAGCTCACATTTACATTTCTGTGAACTTAACCTAACCAGAGGATGATCTGCCAGTTTCCAATGATAACATTTCTTACCCTGATTAGTGATTTGTATTACTGAATCCAAAGTGTCTCAAATAAGATATTACTAAAGTATCTGTTAAAATATTTTTCTCTGGAGGAGATGTATAGTTCAAAATATTCTATCATTACCTTCGTTACAGGGAAAGATCATTTTTATTTTACTTTATTTTCTTATATCTGTGTAACTGTCTACTTTATTATGTATGTAGTATGTCATGAACCTAATGTTGTGTTGTGGTTATATTCTTAACTTAATGAAATAACAATAGTGCATTTAAGGTCTTAATGTCCTGGGTGTATTTTGCCAAAAGAAAATTACTGTTTGTTTAATTCATGCACGAAGGAGTAAAATATGGCCTTGATGACCCTCTCTGCAAAACAGAAAAATTATTGTTAAGAGCATTATAGACTTGTATTTTTTATTTTTTTTATTTTGTTAAAGTTACATTTTTATTTTTGATTTAGTTGATTTTCTATAGAAGGTAATGCATTTAACTCAATTTAGATTTATTAAAAAATCTCCTTCTTTGTTTGCCTTGCACCATTAATTCTATGGAAATTTGTGTCTCTTTGTTGAACATAATTTGATCTAAACAGTCTAATCAGAGTTTAAGAAGCAGTGATTTACACTGGAATAAAATATTTCTATCTCTTCTCAAGAAATTATTTAAAATAAATCATCATGATGATGATGAATTATTCTTGATAGACAAAGTGTAATTAGGACTTAATTGTTGTTCCTAGTCAAAGGTGATTACTGATGTTTATAAACAGGAATAAAAGGAGGAATGTTGCAACTTTATTGCAACAGCATATATATATGACATACTATAAATCTCAATAACAGATGGGAGGGGGGGGTTATTGCTGTTCCACTTGTCATCTGTTGTTTGATGGAATATTCATATTATTTAATGGACTAAATGTGTCACAGCACCATGGATCTTTACAATTGTCTTATTCTGATTTATTGTGTTGTGAAAATAAAGACCATTTGCTGTACATTATGATAAAACGTACATGAAATATACATAAATGTATTTAGGATAGCAGCTCATTTTCTTTTTTTCTTCTCTCAAACTATACATCATGTGAATGTAAACTAGCATAGCTATTTTTTGGATGCTTAATCTCGTATTCTTTCTGGCCAACACAACACTGATGAATCACAGGTAGTGGGGAACTGGAATGACAGTAAATGGAGGGGATGAAAGAGCATTGTCAAGTCTGTGACACATGGGATACAGCAGCAGCCAAAAACCACATTTCTTGCTCGGTGCCAGTGTGCCCATACATTTGAAGCCTATGTTTGACAGAGCTGATGCTATGAACATCCATATTCATAATCACCAAGGCTGCCTCAGTACTGTTATGTTAATGATTCATTAATAGGCTGAGTGCTGAACCATAAACAATGTTTATATTAGCAGATGCATCCACGATGTAACAGCTGGATATGGCAGACAAATAAGCTCAAAGAGAGGCAATGTGTCAGTGAAGTTAGTGTTGTATAGTATCCTTTTAGAAAAAGGGCAGAGAAAGAGTAACTGTGAAGAAAAAGAAGAAAGTCAGCCATTTGCAGCTATGCCTAAAAAAATATATATATCGATTTTCTTGACCCAAACTTTGTAACTCACTGAACTGAGTCAGAAGTGAATGAGTGCCTGTAATGATAAAAGCTGGATGAATACACTAAATGCAGAGCAAAGGTGATACACTGTTCTTTTCCTTCAGCTGAACAACAAATTTTTTCGGCAGCATCGGTTCCTCTGATAAAGAGCATACGCAGTTCAGGCGTTGTGTTGCATCTTGGTAGCTGCTGATACTTTTCTTGTTTTATGATGTAAATGACTGGTGTGTAAGACTCAGGGGGATCTATTAGCAGAAACTGAATAAAGCATTCATAATTACATTTTCAGAATCATTAGCATGTAATCAACTGCATCATCCTTAGATTAAAATGAGCCTCTTATTTCTACACATAAGGAGTGGGACATCTTCCTCAGAGCCTGCCATGTTATTTATACTGTACAGTAGCCCAGAATAGACAAATCAAACACTGGTTATGGGGAAGCCTTTTAGCATTTTTATTCTAAAATGACAGCATCATGAACTCTCTTGTATTCTAGAAGGTGATGGGTAATGCAGTCTGTAACCTCACTGCTGGAAACCTACACTATACACTGGTTCTAGTCCTGCATAATCAGATCTCAGCACACTGGAGAGAGGCCACGCATCCAGTATCATTTACAAAAAAAAACACACAAAAAAACTGTCTGATTTGTGCAGCTGTTTGTATTTCTGTAAATAAGTCATCTTATCTTGGGCAGTGCTGAGCAAAAGAATAAAGTGGAATCACAGTATCTATATAAAATTAACATTTGAGGTTTCATGGCATTGTAGCTCAAAAGTTGTAATTGAGAATATTGACTGAAATACTCACCCAGTGGCGGAATTATTCCAGCAGATGACATCCTGTGACCTAGACCAGGGTTAGCCAAGCTTTTCCATGCCAAGGCCCCCCTAAACAGCATTAACTTCTGGCCGGGCCCCCCTTTGCAAACCCATCGACAATACTACAAAACAAAAATATAAACGCAACACTTTTGTTTTTGCTCCCATTTTTTATGAGATGAACTCAAAGATCTAAAACATTTT
>JAPTGZ010000018.1:40123035-40135169 GCA_029814645.1 Fowleria isostigma
AACTTTAATAGTTAAATCTTAGGACCTCCCTTCATTAGACATTTGCTTGCTGTCATGAATAAATCTTAAGAGATAAAAAATTACAAACACCACATGGCCATTGAGTTTTTCAAAAATGAACTGATGGCATCATCTTGAAGGAGAATTATGCAATTATTCTGATATTTCATTTGACAATGTTAATTAATAAGCTAAAGATTGGATACAAATAGATCTTACTGTGGGAGACTGATCATGAAAATAGCTCCAAAATGATACCAGCATGACCTAAGCAGCATTCAATGCTGTCAGAAATCTACTTTCCCAAAGTCAGCTTTGGCTGTTCAAATAGTTTTCTTCATCTGCACTTATCTCATATTAACAAAAGTAAAGGTATTTTTCATATTTAGTCTATATGTGCAATTCTCAAAAGAGCTGAAAGGGAGGTCAAATAACCACTTTGAAGGATACTTCCATCTTCAACTCTGAGAAATACAGTACTTGTCTTTCTTTTTTTAACCACTTTCTCTTTTGGACAAGTGGGTTTGGAGATTTACTAGTCTCTCTACTGTGATGATATTTTACATTATCACAATAAATAAGGTGGGCTCACTGACCTATATACCAAAATCAATTCTTTGAAAAGCGAAAAGTTAATTTATCCAAGGTGTATTTACATTTTCTGAACTCAAGTGTAAAACAATAGCAGGTTGTTGAACTGTCCTGTAAGGCTTTGGCTGTATCTTGAGTGTGAAACCAGTATTATTGTTGCCTTTATCTTGCTATCAGTAAACCTGTGTGTTTGATACACTTGTAGAAACTCCAACTATATTTCAGAGTTAGACAACTAAAACCATATCTGTTCCATGTGATTGTTATTTTACTGAATGCACAAATGTGATTCACCAGTGCAGAGATGATCTCTATACTCTGCTGAGAAATGTTAATGGGGTTTGTTGGTTCATACCTGTCTGGATGATAATGCCAGTGCTGTCCAACTTCATCACTTTAGTAAATAATTTATTCACGATTATGGTAACTGGTCAGTTGATGACATTTTCACTGCAGACCAACATGACAGTTTGACAAATGCATCCCCAGATGCTCATCATGCTTTCATTTTGTGTTGAAAATGCGTGACCATCCCAAACTTTAAAGCAGGGAGCAGCTTTAATCTTTACAACAAACAATATCATCTTAATAATTATGTTTTCAGGCACAACACAAACACTGGGAATTGGCAGGCACCAAGCTGGGAGATATCATGGGTATCAAGAAGACAGAGGAAGAAGACGTCTCTGGGGCCAAGGTTGTTGGCGAAGATGGCAAAGTAGACTACAGGTAGGAAGACGTTTGGATCCTGAGGAGATTTTTGTTTATCCGCAGACTTAACACATTGAAATGTAGTATCATTTGTCTGACCTATCTGTTAATTTGAAGTGTTTTTCCTCTGTCTGCCTTTCAGAGCGGAGCAGAAATTTGCAGAGCACATGAAAGAGAAAACTGAAGCCAGCAGTGAATTTGCCAAGAAGAAAAGTCTCCTGGAGCAGAGACAGTATCTACCAATTTTCGCTGTCAGACAACAACTTCTCAACATAATAAGGTGATGTTATATTCTGTATATTATCATCACATCCTATTTTCAGACTACTTGACTGAATTCTATGATAGATTTTTTAATGCCTCTGACCCTGGTACCACTAGTACAGTGGTATATGTTTTTAGGTTGTCAGTCCTTTTAGTGAGACCAGTGTCTGTCACTCTTTTTCTTACTGGAAATGATTCACTATATGTCAAGATAGTGAGGACTTCTGTTTCACCACAAAATATACTGACAGGTCTGTTCTGTCCCACTGTCATGTGTCAATCTGTCACTTTGTTTTATCCTGTCTGTACATTTTTTGTTTATATGAGCCCTCCTTCGATGTGTATATACACACTAACGAGGAATGGATGATAATGTCATTTCATTTTATTGTTTATTTTGAGCTTGTGCATTCCATGTACAATACTTAATATATACATTTCATTATATGTACACAGATATACATAAAGAATTTGCTGTAAACACTATATACATAGAGAAGTTTACACAAACAGTATGTCTAGAGTAATGTAATAGCGACAGTGGATGTAAACATTATGTGTACACAATATACATAATACATGAATATATACGTCCATTCACTATTAAAATACAACCCTAGCAGGCCGAAAGGGAGTGAAAGGAAGTAAAACTTACTTACTCTCACCCCCAGTTTCACTACTTAAACGTATGGTTGCAATTATATCAGAGAAATTATCTGTAAACATCATTAGTACATAAAACTAACTTTAACACAATGTACAGAACACAAATGTACCCAATAAAGAGAAAACAGTTCTAATTCAACACAATAGATTATAGGCACCGAAATGAGTAGTTTTTATAAAAACTGAAAAGAAATGTAAATATGTCGAATAGATTGTGTCAATAAATAAATAAATAAAAGTAAATGAAAATCAAAGAACAAAACAGACACATAAGAGGAAGAAAGAAAAGTAAGAAGAGGAGAAAATATGAAAAGGAAAAAAGAAAGAAGACGGAAAAAACACCACTGTGAATGTAAATTTTGAGACAGTCAATTAAGCACAGTGATTAAAAATAAAGTTGTCCTCTGAAGAGCGGTGATGATGGTAGGTTTAAAAAACTCAGTGTTGACAGATATGGAAGTAAACTTAACAGAGGGTTATGATACGAGGTGGTAGTTGTCGTGTGAATGGGCTGGGTGGACTAATGCATTGTATTCTCTGGCATCTGCAGGGACAACAGTATAGTGATAGTTGTTGGGGAGACAGGCAGTGGGAAGACCACCCAGCTGACCCAGTACCTGCATGAGGACGGCTACACCAGCTATGGCATGGTGGGATGCACTCAGCCCCGTAGAGTGGCGGCCATGAGCGTCGCAAAGAGAGTCAGCGAGGAGATTGGCACCAACCTGGGAGAGGAGGTCAGACTGCCTAGTCTTAAATTTACAACTGATTGTGAAACTGTAGAGAACATGTTAAATAAATGCCATTATAGGTGGTTAAAGGTAATAAAAACACGGCTGAGTGTTTCCGCTGGGCATTACTACTTGAACTGAAATTACTTTAAGATGATGTTTAGCCTACAGCAGCGTGTCTGCACAGCCTTAAAAGCTCTTAAATTTGATTGTCCTAAATTAAGGCCTTAATTATCTTGAAGCTCTTAAAGCTAGAACTTGAAGGCCTTGAAAAAAAATCCAGAGTCAATAAATGTCAAATGTATATTTTGTTTGTAAAGCTTTGTAAAAAAATTTGTAATTGGTGTTCGGCATTTTATCATCACGGAGATGGGAATGAGTAGAGTCACCAACAGTCATTTACGGGTGGAGGAGTTCAGATATGAGCTTTGACAGTTTTAACGTCAGTAACAGAAACATTAGTCCTGGACAAATGGAACTGTAACGCTAGTTGGATTGTAACATGTTAAAACTGGTTCAATGCAACAACTATGAGGCCTGTTGGACTGTTATTTTGTGGAAGAACTTACATTTGATCAAACGCCTTGAAAAATGTCTTAGAATGTCATACATTTGGCCACTGTTAACTTCCTTGTTTACTTCATTTAACAGTTCTCTAAGCAGCAGATCTAGTGTATATTAGTACTTGCTCAACCACTGAAATATTGTGTAGGTTCTGCATTGGGTCATCTGCTGTACAATACTGCCACCTAGTGGACAAAAAGAAAATGCAAAATAATTGCTGGCCTGACAAACGGAAGTGACCAACAGGTAAAAGAATGACTGTAAAAGTAGGAAAACCTTGGATTTGATGCCATCTCTGTGTTGTTGTTTGCTATAACTACAGATGTCATGCTACATTAATTTTCTTGTTCATAAATAATTTGTACATGACTACTATTAATTTGTTGCCTGCAGGTAGGATATGCGATCCGCTTTGAAGACTGCACATCAGAGAAAACGATGATAAAGTACATGACAGATGGAATCCTGCTCAGAGAGTCTCTGAGGGAGTCGGATCTGGACCACTACAGCGCTGTAATCATGGACGAGGCTCACGAACGTTCACTGAACACTGATGTGTTGTTTGGGCTCCTGCGTGAGGTCGGTATTCAGCTGCAATATTAACACCCGAGGGTAGATTTGTTGTTTTTATTGTAGACCGTCTGTCTTTTTTCATTGCTGATATAGTCCATGAGGTCATATTGCGGAACTGAATTTGTTCTCTATTCTTCTATTTTTGACCAGGTTGTATCTCGACGCACCGACTTGAAACTTATCGTTACCTCTGCAACTATGGACTCAGACAAGTTTGCTGCCTTTTTTGGCAATGTACCCATATTCCACATTCCAGGAAGAACATTTCCAGTAGACATCTTGTTCAGCAAGGTATATTTCTTATTTCATTGTACTTTCTTCACATCTTCATATCTTTCTTTGTATATTTATATCCTTGCCTTTTGGAATATTCCGAGAAGTGATGGAAATTGAAAATACAAAATGGCTGCCATTTTACCAAAAAATAATGATGAATATATTAATATAATGAATTTGCTGACCTGTAATCCTGATAAATATCACTTTTTGCAACATTTCTGGCAATTAATTAACCCTAACATTGCTCTCTTTTAACAAAATGTAATGCTCTACTAAGTTGTTGCGATGAACTGTACTAAACTAATGCAGCAGTAATAAAATGACCTGTACTGTAGGGGAATGGTATTTGTATGATTTGTTTATTTGAGGTTTTTGTTGGTCTCATTTGTGTCATGGTGTTCTGTGTAGACCCCTCAGGAGGACTATGTGGAGGCAGCAGTGAAGCAGGCCTTGCAGATCCACCTCAGTGGGATGGTCGGAGACATTCTCATCTTTATGCCTGGGCAGGAGGATATCGAGGTGAGGTCATTCACATACAGTTTTCATTTATATTTCGCCATGTGAGGACCTTTATGAATGGAAACAATACTAATATATGCTTCTTTAGAATGAGTTATGTGTGATTTTTAAAAAAACAAATATAACAAAACTCTGCTGCATCCTCTTTGGGTACAACAACATGTATAAAGTAGAGCCCTGTGTTGATGACCTAACATTAATAAAACGTGGTCCTGCAGGTGACATCTGATCAGATTGTGGAGCGGTTGGAGGACTTGGAGAATGCTCCTCCTCTGGCTGTGCTGCCTATCTACTCCCAGCTGCCCTCTGACCTCCAGGCCAAGATCTTCCAGAAGGTTCATATCAGCCCACAATGTTACATTTATGCTTAATTTCCCAATATGTAGCATAATATATGTAGTGAACTTTATTTTTTCCTGTTTTAGGCTCCAGATGGTGTAAGAAAATGCATTGTAGCTACAAACATTGCTGAGACTTCCCTCACTGTGGATGGAATTATGTTTGTTGTGGATGCAGGATACTGTAAACTAAAGGTGCTCCACTCCCCATGCACATTCTCATTAATATTTCACATAGCAATCAGACAAGGCCTTTAAACTGTGTACAGTATTTATCCAAACAGTATGTTTAACTTCTTGCTTCTGTTACAGGTGTTTAATCCTCGCATTGGTATGGATGCGCTGCAGGTTTATCCCATCAGTCAAGCTAATGCTAACCAGCGCGCCGGTAGAGCAGGACGTACAGGACCAGGACAGTGTTACAGGTGATTGTCTACATATATATATATATTTTTTTTTTTACTGTCTAAACATGAACAAAACTACTTGGCCTTTACCTGTCAATGCTAAAAGCAAATCCATAGTGTATGTTCATTTTACCCTTCTTCAAGCCTTAGCCCACAGGTACAAATAACTGACCAAATTATGGTTTTCTCTCTATTCCTGATCCTTAATCTGTAAATATTTTAGTAACTGTTGCTTGAGTGTGTTTTGTCAATTTCAGGACAGTACTGACTGTGTATAGTTTTCTTTGCACAAACATAATTGGGTTTGCAGGCAGTCAGGGGAAAAAAATCCAAAGGGTCAGTTCATGCCATTTAACTCTGTTTACAGCATTAAAGTATGCCATAAAAGATCAAGTGAAACTTGACCTCTGTCTCTGAAGTAGACCCTGACACTCTTTTTGCATCACTAATAAGCCAGGATGATGAGCAGGTCATGCAAATTTACACTAATGCTATAAATCACATTTGGAAGAGCTTTAAACCGGGTAAAGTGAAAATATATGAGGAGCTGTGGCTGTGGTAGAGCAGATGGAGGAACAGTCCATGGATTCCTCTGATTGTGTGGAAATCCTCATTCAAGAGACCCTTCAAACTGTGACAGCAGACCCTACATTGAATTCATTCTATAATCACATTGATCTATGTGATGCAACAGGAAGTGAATGTTCCTTTAATTATTTCATAGATCTGTGTCAGTGCTGGATGGTCATAGTAGCATTTTTTTTTTCCTGTTCAGAGTCTGTACATCTAAAAAGAAATGATAGATTATGTCTGTGTCCTTGGGTGTGTTTCAGTTTACATTCAGTATAAAATAAAAAGTGATGAAACACTTGTTCATTTCTAGTTGAGAGGAGCAGTATCAATAGTTGCAGATTTTTCACTTCCATCCTGAATGTCTATCCTCTCTGCTCAGGCTCTACACCCAGAGTGCCTTTAAGAACGAGATGCTGACCACGACCATCCCAGAGATTCAAAGGACCAACCTGGCTAATGTGGTCCTCCTGCTCAAGTCTTTGGGAGTCCAGGATCTGCTCCTCTTCCACTTTATGGATCCACCGCCTGAAGACAACATGCTCAACTCTATGTACCAGCTCTGGATCCTGGGGGCTCTGGACAACACAGGTGGGATAAAGGAAATGCAGTGACCACACTTTAATATCTATACATAGTCAAAAAGCACTTAACATACATGCATTTCAGTCCCTTTTGTTAAATGTCAAGAGACTGACATGAGGTGTTTGTTAAGTACTTTTTAAAAGTGCTCATTTTAAAAACCTCTTTACATTTTTTGGCCTCACCTGCAAAATTTTTGGTATTTTGATCTCTATTTTTCTTCCATTTATTTTTTTTTATCATGCAAATAAAAACAAAAAATAAAATAAAAATTAACCTTAACAGGAAAAATATATTATTAACCCTAGAACACTATCGCCGGGAAATTTTCACCCAATTTTCATGTTAAACCAATGGGACCAATTTTAGCGATAGTGTTCTAGGGTTAAATTAAATTTAAAAATATACAAATCAGTGTTTCCTAAATATCTTTCTGAGGACCCATTTTTTTAAAAGGCCAACCATTGTGAACCAATTCTTTATTGATTTAAGTAATTTATAATGCAACATTTGCATAGAAATCTTTCTGATTATTATCCTTGTCTTTTACCTTGTTCATCCAATATACATTTGATAAATCACAACTTTTTGAATAGATTTTACAAAAAAAAGAAAGACACACATATTAGTGCAAACAAGAGGTTATTTTTTTGTTTTTATTTTATAAGTAAAACAACAGACACAGTTTAAATCCTTAGGATAGATACACTGCATACATAAATTATACAAAATACTATGACAGAAATTATGGAAATTTATGTGCCGACCTTAATGGAATCTGCCGTAATGTTTGCAGACAATCTTTGGGAATGGATGACCTAGACTTGTTGCAACACTACTGTACAAATAGTAATAATTAAACTGTAATAATGACATTAGTTTGCAAAATAACACAGTTCCATCCTGTTCACTTGTCTATTTTTTGCTCCTTGTAGTAGCCGCAGCAGTAGTAAACCATCCCAGCATACTGCAGGGCCAAACAAATCATCATCTTTTTGAGCTGAAGATGAAGCTGTTGAGAGACGAGTTGTAGTATTTGAGGGTTTTATTTCCCCCTCGGCGCTGCTTTGAGCTGCTGATGCTGACACCACAAACACATGAAGGCGACTAGTATCTATAAAAGATGCTGCAGTGATGATGCAGATGCTGCAAACAGGCCTGGAGGAGGTAGTTGTGAGGTTTAGCCAGTGGAGTAATTGCCTAGTAACTGATCCTATGTTTGATTTGACTGGTCGGGTCTCATTTCTGTCTCATCCTTCCAGATTCCAAGGGATTTAGGGATTTGGGGATAAGGGGGGACTTTTGATGATTCCCTGTATGGTGTGTTAACAGCAGATTATCTCTGATTAAGGCTTACCTGCCCCAAACTGGCTGCTCTGCTTCTCTGCTTTTCCTCCTCATAAGCTTCTTAGACTGTGTCGCCTAATCATTTAAATCAGAACCGGCAAAGTTTTTGATCTTTCCCTTTTTTTTTTTCTTTACAAGTATTCTCAACTGTCAGCAGTTCATCCCCCTCTGTCGTGCTGATAGACAAATAAGTGTCACATTATGCTGACTTCTTCCTCACACCAGCGGTTGCGCTCATGCTTGTCCTTTCTGCATTCTTCACATGTCATGTACTTTTATGTTCTTCCCGTGTAACTATTTAATTGTTCTCTGCTTCGTCCTCACAGGTGCTTTGACACCAACCGGGCGTCTGATGGTGGAGTTTCCTCTCGACCCTGCTCTGTCCAAGATGCTGATCGTGTCCTGTGACATGGGCTGTAGCGCCGACATCCTCATCATCGTGTCCATGCTGTCTGTGCCAGCCATCTTTTACCGACCAAAGGTACAGTATGTCACAGCTGACACTTGGTGGATGTAACCCTTGGGTTGTTTTGAAGTTGACCGTGAAACTCTGCAGGTCAATCAGTCTGTTGATCTGGGATGTATCTATCTGTATAAAGTATGAAGTATAAATTAGGAACCTTTTTTCCCACACCTTTTTAGCTTATTTAAGTAACAATAGAATTCATAGTCAGTAGACCTCATTTACATAAAATCGTACTGGTTGTTTTTGACTTAAAAAAAAAAAGACACTATGAATCTTTTTTTCCCCCCACAGTAATTTTTATTCACGTTTTCAATAAACAAAGAATCCTCACACCTAACAAGAGGATAAATAAATACAAATAGCAGCACTTCTCTGTTTGAACCGGGTAATCTTCACATGATGAAACATATTATATGCATTACATACGATGGATGAGATAATATCACAACTTATATGATAACAAAAATAAAATCAAAACACAAAATTGTGACAACATATCTTTTTTTATTTTCTTTTTTTTTTTTGCCAATCTTTCCATGTATGTCTGTGTACACAAGTATGAAATGTATAGGAACAGTATTGAACATTGTACGTGTATATGTAATTACCACTGTACATGGAGTGCATAAGCTCGAAATAAAATAAACTAAACTAAATAAATCATAGTAATAAGAAAGTCCACAGACATAGAAACTACAAGGTCCACTTCCATCACTTCTTCTGGTGATATGTTTGCATTTTTAACATATTGAATAAAAGGTCCCCATATATTCTCAAACACATGTTTCACTATGACTCGTTTTGACCATCAGGTAGAATGAGGGGAGAATGTAAAACCGAAAAATAAAACCATATAGGGATCAGTTTCAATCAGCACAGAAATCTGAAGCTGAACATATGTTAAATAAATAGATAAGATCAGACTTTATTGATCTCACCTTGGAGAAATGTCACTGGTAGCAGCAGGAAAATGCAAAAACAAAGAGCAGAGGAGATGGACAAGAGTGAAACATGAAATATAAAGGGAATCTGCTATTTCTATAAATATTTAATAAATTTAGATTTAAATATTTAAATAAATGAATGAATCCATAATTGCAGTACTTAAAGTAATGGACAGTATTTTCATTTGCACATAGTATAAGCGTGGAGCCATCCCTGTTATGTTTTTGGGCAGTTATTTTCCTATATTAACATATTCTTAAAAAAAAAAAAAACACTCAGCGGCAGGATTACACAAGTTATATCAGACACTTGTGATTAATTGTTGGTTGTGTACAATAATATATCTTCTTGAGATGCAGTAATGCATTTTTGTCCTCTGTAAGGGGACAAGAGTTTCACAAGTTGACTTAAAAAAATAAAAATATTGTCCACTGCAAAGGACATTCCATACAAAAGAATAAAAACCTGTGCATAAAAAAATGGTTTCATTATGCTGTTTCCAATCACAACAATTATTTTTTGAAAGAAGAAAGGAAAAGCCAAACCTTTTACTTTCCTTGGTGTCAGGAGGATTTAAAACTGCAAAGTCTCATTCCACCTTTAGGTTTGTTGTTTTTCCAGGGTTAGAATCAGCATACATATTTATTTGGCATTCTCTTTACTTCACATACAACAACAAAGAATGTGAAATAAGTGCACAACCTTAAAAGACACACAAAGCTGAACTAAAATACAGTATTTAGTGTGACCCCTGACCCCAGCAACACAGTTAGAAACATCTGACAGGTGCTGGTCTAAAACATAAAAAAAAATGCAATAAATGTAATTTTGTGTGAATGAAAGGGTTAAAGACATTAAGTGCAAAGGGAGGTCCCACTAAATACAATGTCTTTGGTTTATTCCATGAACCT
Source organism: Fowleria isostigma (assembly GCA_029814645.1). Lineage (NCBI taxonomy): Eukaryota > Metazoa > Chordata > Actinopteri > Kurtiformes > Apogonidae > Fowleria > Fowleria isostigma. Next base: position 40,133,500 of record JAPTGZ010000018.1, read on the forward strand.
TTTGATTTTACGGCTGTAAATTCTTCACATATATCCAGATTGTAACTTAATATAGACTGAGAAATGCATATGTGGTCAGAACTTTACTAAATCAACAAACCTAATGTCATCCCAGGACTTTTGCACACAACTGTATATTGTAATTCATCTGTAAGTGCATGTCAGATCATTCATGATAAGATATTGAACTAAGCCTCATTAGTTTTTGTTTTGTATAATTTGCCTTTTTCCACCATACTTCCTAATCATATATAATCGTATATGTCCACTTTCAGGGCCGTGAGGAGGAGAGTGACCAGGTGAGGGAGAAGTTCTCAGTCCCAGAGAGTGACCACCTCACCTACCTGAACGTCTACATGCAGTGGAAGAACAACAACTACTCCAGCATCTGGTGCAACGAGCACTTCATCCACACCAAGGCCATGCGCAAGGTCGGTGTTTTTGCTGCTTCAGCTCTGTTCTCTGCCTTCATTCAGAAGATGACGGATGAAAAGTCTCACAATCCATTCATTTATTCTGTCTTTTGTTTTTCAAATATCAGTGTTAGATTCAGATGCATTGCTGTTGTTCTGATATAATTTCCTAAATTTTAAATGTTTGTTTTCATTCAGTGTTTTTAAGTTCTGAGATATTTAAATATTTGAGTTTCTGTGTGGCTAAAATCCAGTCTTTAGTCTTTGAATGTCTTTATTTGTACAGGCCTAAATGATTACATTATTAGCTAAAAGTTACTTTCAATGAGGAAAATCTGCATTGATCAAGTTGTAACAAAACCACAACATGAAAGAACAAGGAACAGTAACCACTACCACACACACTCACACACACATACACACACACACATATATAAACACACACATACACACACACACACAGTTAGCCTGTCATGATGCTCTTCATGAGGTAACGTGTCATCTCCTCATTAAAATTAAGCTATTTCTTAAATGAGTTTGTTTATGTTAATATTATTTTTTATTGAATATAGGAAAATGAACTAAACTTCTGCTTGGTTTGTGTTGCTGGCAGTAAGTCAGACCTGTTCCAGGTGCATGTTAGACTTGGGCGGGGCTGCTCTTTGTCACCGGTTCTGTTCAGAATCTTGGTGAACTGAACGTCTAGGTGCAGCCAGAGGGTTTGGTTTGGGGACCACAGGATTTCATTTTTGCTTAATGCAAATGATGTCCTGTTGGCCTCATCGATCCCAGACCTTCAGTGGGCACCAGGGCGGTTCGCAGCTGAGTGCAAAGAGAATGGGATGAGGATCAGCACCTCCGAATCTGAGGTTATGGTTCTCAACTGGAGAACAGTGGTCTGCCCTCTCCAGTGGGAAGGCTTTGGTCCAAGTGGAGGAATTTAAATATCTCTGGGTCTTGTTCACAAGTGGGGGAAGGATGGACTGTGAGACTGACAGGTGGATCGATGTAGCGGCTGCAGTGATGCAGTCGTATCGGTCTGTCGTGGTGAAGGAGCCGAGCCCAAAGTTAAAGCTCTCAATTTACCAGTCAATCTACGTTCCTAGTTAGAGGAGGGGTCTGGTGAGGGAAGTCTGAGTATCACTGCTTAGACTGTTGCCTCCACGACCCGGCCCCAGATAAGGGATGGATGGATGGATGGATGGATGGATGGATGGATGGATGGATGGATGGATGGATGGATGGATGGATGGATGG
>JAPTGZ010000018.1:40152022-40166990 GCA_029814645.1 Fowleria isostigma
AGACAGATTTATTGTTACATACACATTTACAATGACATTAAAGACTACTCTCTTGGTACATATTAAAAACATTAATGTTACCATGTCATTATTTTTGGCTCATTTGAGTTCAAATTGGGCTAAATATGGCCCCTGAACCAAAATGAGTTTGAGACCCCTGATTTAAAAGATGTAAATTACACACAACCAAACCCCAGTATGAAGTCATCAGCTTGTAGGTTTAATGTTTCATAAAATAAATCACATTTACAGTTAAATTATAAACAAGAGTATAAACTTCTAAAACACTAGGCTGAATTTCGGTCCACCGAGTAGAAGTTGAAGCTTTTTTGTGAAAACCTGGTGGGGTTTGAACAGAATCCCCCTCTCATGTCTTGCAAAAGCTTATCAAAAAAGATAAATGTCTGATTAGGTTCTTGCAGAAGAAGAAAGGCCTTCCCTCCTGGGCCTGTTGGATTTCTTCAACCTCGGCGGCGGGTGCGTGGTGGGGTACGGTGGGTGCACTTGGCAGCCGGGCCTTCCCTCCGTCTGCAGGCCTCGTGTTCCACTAATCACAGCTCCTCCGTCTGTCAGACTGAAAACACCAGAGACAACGTTCACTCCATACATGCAACCAACACGGGATCAAAGAGCACACGCATCACTTCAAACACTGGATGTTCATCAGACATGGACGCCTTCACTCAGTCCACCGGCTCAGGTTTGGATTTAATTAGAGTTTTGATTAGTTTGACAGTAAAACTAGTCAAAACTACTTGTGCACTAGTAAAACTTTCACTAAGTAATTTGAAGTTTTATCCCATTTGGAGGGATTAACTAGTTTGACTTATTTTTTTATGTATTTTATTAAAAGTGCAACAAAATGACATTGTATTGTTTACAAAAATAATGGCTTATGGTCTCGTATTGTTTGACGATGAAACATAAACAACGGGAAAACTGTGGTTTATGTTTTATTTTTGTGCTTTGTCATCATTGTTTTATTTAAGTTATTTTTCACCTCTAGTTTTAGTACTTGTTATAATATACTGACTCACCTGAATGATGCCTTGAGATGGATATCATTTCCATGTGGTACTTTTTATTTTTCCTTGGCTTAAAGTGAGCTGTACTTATTCAGAACTGTGGAACCCATTGTCCCCAGAGTTCAGGGTTTCAGTATCAGTCAAGATTTTTAGTAGTTGTTTTAAAACAAACTTTGAGCATTTTCATTTTTAGGATTTTATTTACATGTTAAGTAGCCATTTTATGATAATTAGACTATTTTTATGTTTTATCATTGGATTTTATTTCTTGATTTTATGTTGTTTTTATTTGGAATTTGGAAACATCCTTGTTATTCATTTCATGCTACATTTTTGGCATAAATTCCTTCTTTAATAGTGCATTATTTTATTTATATTATTAAACCCAAGTGGCCTCTGTGTGCATGTACCGTATTTTTTCGGACTATAAGTAGCACTTTTTTTTCATAGTTTGGCTGGTCCTGCGAATTATGCTCCAATGTGACATATATGTTAAAATATATACTTTCACGTTCTTAAAGATTCCCAATTCTCTGTTCGGAGAATTGGAAATCAGTGGTGTTTTTCCGGGACAAAGATTATGCTTCCCATAAGCACTAGCAACAACTATCATTATTCTAGCCCGGATGTGCATTAATATTGGAGGTAATGAAGCAACAGCGGATCTTCTTTACAACTCTGCGTTTCCCTTTTCAGGACAACTTGCAGGATGCAAAGCGATGAGGTCATGTATGTGAGTGAGTGAATGTTGAGAACACCGAAGTACACAGCAGTGTTGTCGGGCTTATTGCTAACATTAGCTGATGGAGCTGGGCTGGAGAATGCTCATCTTAGCTGATGGGACTCTGGCTGTTGTGTGTGGGTCAGTGGGTGACAATTGGACCAGTGGGTCCACACTGTGTTGGAGGATGTACGTATTTTGATATCCGGATGGTTGTGCAGCAGAGGTGGAAGCTCGGACAAAGAACAGCAGAGCCAGGGGAGCACTAGCGGTTGTGTACTGAAGAACCGACTGGGACCGGGACCAGAAGGAGATATGGTGGCCTGGCTCCCACATACATACAATTACCCAGTACACCACAGGCTTAAAAACCAGTAAAACAATATAAAATTTTCTGGTGAGCAGTGGTAGAAAATTGGACCAGCATTCACTTTAGCAGTCCCATTAGCAGTTCAGAGCTAGCTGCTTCATGTGCATTCACAGCGCTGTATTCTGCTGTTTTAATGGTTTTATTCCTGAAGTACAGTTTAGAATCCAGGCCATGACATCAACATTCAACTCCATACACACACATTTCAGTCTCACCTTATGCAGCCCTTAGTTTGAGACTGAAACGATGCTAAAAAAAAAAAAAAAACAGATTACGACATCAAAGAGCTAGCCCGCTAATGCATTAGTGTTTACTAAATGTTTGATACAACAGAAACTACAGTCAAATCCACTGTTCTAGGCATAGGAATAAAGAACAGAATCATTCTGTACCCGTAGATGAACAGTGACAACTCTACATCTGTTTTCATTTCTTTAAGTCCTTGTTCTCTCCATCAGTTAAATCAGTGCTGATGTTTATTGGTGTTATAGTCCATGCTCTGTCACTCTCCCGTTTATCTTTCTTCTGTCCCCCCCAAAAAAAATGTGACTTGTACTCCGGTGCAACTTATATGTTTTGTTTTTTTTCCCTTCTTCATGATCCATTTTTTGACTGGTGAGACCTGCTCTGTTGTCACCATGTTTGTTATTATTGAATTTCTTCTTCTCAAAAACCTTTACTCTTCTTCATGGTATTCTGCCAGTATAGTAACTAAGAGTGGCGCCCTCTGGTGGATTGATTGAGGAATGCTCATTTGAATGTACAGGATGCATGGAAGTATGAAGGCAGTGATGCATGACAACGTTAGAAATGGACATACATATTTACGGACGTAAAGCCAGCATAAATGATCCTAAAGTCTCCAATATGAAACACAAGTAAAACTGAATCTGATCCAACAAAAAGTGAACACTTTTATCAATCATCTGACAGAGTCAACTTTTGGACCGTTAGTTAACCTTCAAAGACCCAAACATCCACCAGCAACCAAAAGCACCGAAATGTTAAATAACTTTTGAGCTACTAATCCTATTAATAAATGTAAATAATTTTGGTAAAATACACTTTCTCAGCTTTTCCGTGGCGTCAAATAAGTCTTTTTTTGGAAGTTTAGATGTGCTTTAGTAAACGTGTCAACACTATCATCTTCTGTAACACTGATTTATCACTAAATCCAAAGCAGTTTCATAAATTTTAGTGGTTTTAGACACTAGTTTTTATGCTCAATGATAAATTTTGCTGAAAAAGTAATTTTTTCTTCTTTTTCCTGTTTTGATATACTAACCTCTGAGATTTTATGAATATCTACAGTCATCTACAGGAAAATACTTAATTTTCACCAAAAAAAAAAAAAAAAGCAAATTGTAAGCATAATATGAAAATGAATAATGATGAATCACTTAGGAAAGGTGAAATGAGGTGAAAGATTAAGTTGTAAGTTGCATAAAAACAGTTCTAGGTCTTTAAAGATTAAACATGCCAACTAGTTCGTTCCACTTTGGTGTACAGTGGTCCCTCGCTATATCGCGGTTCACTTTTCGCGGATTTTTTTTAGTGCAAAATGCATGTTTTTTTTTTTAACGCGCAAGGTAAGGACCCGGAGGATGTGACCTCTGTTGCGGAGCAGCGCACACATGATAGGCACATAATAGGCTTCTTTTTTCTTTTTTTTTTTTTCGGAGAGCCAGCTTGCATCCAGGCGCAGTGGGTACAGGTACCGCAGTGTTTGCTTCATCACCGGAGCACCGGGCCCTGGTCGATGCCAGAGCCGGTTTTATGGACTTGCAGAGGCCTGTGTGGGTCCCCGAGATGACACACCGGACCCGGACCAGNNNGTATAAAGTGTGTGTGAGGGGTTTTACAGCCTTAAAATATATAGAATAATTGTAAAAAATAAAGCTGACTCTACTTCGCGGATTTCACGTATTGCGGGTTACTTTTAGAACGTAACCCCCGCGATAAACAAGGGACCACTGTACGTATATTTATGTTTTCTGAATCTCAGTATTGGTGACCTGACTATGAATTAACCTCACCTACAGCAACACTTCAGTAGCTTTTGAATTAGTTACATAGTCACTACAAAGTATAAAATTCCAAATAAATAATCATAAATAGAACTTTCCCACCATGTGTTTTCTTCAATTTCTTGTCAATTTGAATGCCTGGTAAAACTAAAGGTACATTTGAGTGGACAAATATAATGATAACAAGAAAAGTAGTTCATAAGAGTTTAATTTAAGAGCTAATATCTATCCATTTTCCATGGTTTTCTTGATAATAACCAAAATTACATACATTTTTACATCAATATCTATGACATTGTACTGACAAAAACAGTAATTTAAGACATTCCATGTGTTCTTTTTTGTCTGTTTTAATTACATAATACACACAGGAGTTAGTAGTTGATTGCATAACTGTTGTTTTAATGACTTTTGATGGTCTAATAATTTTTTCCGCAACTGTAGTTAGTAAATACATAGCCAGCACATCAGTAACAAGTTCATCTGCTAATTTAATTGTAGTAAATGTGGAAATGTAGCATGAAAAATGAATTTGAAAGTCGCCACAAAAATAGCTGTAGGTCTTTACAGGTTAAAGTTTAGTGACTGATGATGCTGTGAAATCATTGAATCGTTGACCTGTGACCTCACACATGCCGCTGCTGTGACTGGTGTGAGTCTGGACTGACCTGCACATCCTCCACCAGCTGCTGCGTCTCCACAGCCCGGTCCTCGTACAGTAACTGGAAGGAGAAGAGATTGGCTATCAGCTGGAAAATCACAGAAACAAACAGAAGGCTGTAACAACGCAGCCCAAATCCCCAATCAGCAATCGCTTGTTAAGCTCTTTTCTGTGTCAAAACACTCCCTCATTACATGAATGGACAAAAAGGTTCATGGCTTTTTCATTTGAAAAACAGGTCTCTAACCAGATGTAAATTCTAACAGAATGCAAATTTGCTCTGCTTATTCTGGCCAGACTCCCACAATGTCCCAATCCCTCTTAAGCCTCTTGTTGACCGCATCTGCCAGCTTTGTGTACACAATTGGCTCCTCAGCTATTCCAACTGCATCGTTAATGTCTGCCCTTTTGTACTGCTCAACTCCACCGGAATAAACAGAATCACACGTGCAAAATTATTTTCTAACACAGATAATTAGCCGAAGAAACAAACCCCGAGTATGAATAAAAATGTGCCTGGGTAACATTATAACTTTTAAGCATGGGAAAAGAAGGGATTGGAATGCCACGGGAAATGAGCTTATCAAATAAAGCTTGAAAATGTGCAGTGAATGAAATGAGTCAATCATTTTAATGTGAGATGGGGGAGCCCTGAGGAGAATAAATAAGCAATCGTCACATCATGCAGGGAGAACAAATGAGCATGGTACACAATTAGGCAGGGTCACATTCTGCCAGAGCTGTGAGCATAGGATGGGCTAATGAGCTGTGTGAGCAAGTGTGTGAGCAAGTGTGTGTGTGTGTGTGTGTGTGTGTGTTTGTGTAAATGTGTACAGGAAGGGAAGGAGGAAGTAGGAGATGAAAAGCTGATCCCTAGCCCTCAAAATTCTGATGTACAGACTAAGACAGCCAGCCAGACAGACAGACACACACACACACACAAACGGTAAGGCAAGCAGAAGACAAAGATAAAAGTAAAGAGGGGCTGGTGGAGAAGAGGTGGGCTAGCAGTTGACTTGGCATCTGGGGCAAGTAGACATGCAGCCAGACAGAGCAGTGGGCAGGTACGGCAGCCAAACAGACTAAAAGAAGAGAAGTGCCTCAGAAGGACCAACAGCACAGAGCTTTCAAAGGCGACTCATAGTTATTAACTATTCAATCACATAAAGGAGAGCTGAAGGCGTGAAAGGTTGCGGACCGAAGCACTTTTGCTTCAGTGCATTAAGAGCCTGGTCCAGAACTCTGGCTGCGTGAAAGAGAAATAGATTGCCTCCCAGGAAGATGACTGCTCAAAGGAGTTGGCTTTTCCCCCCTTAATAACAGCAATCTGCTGTGAAAATCTAATCCCAAGTACCATTTACACTGAATCTAGATAACTTCTGCTCAGAAAAGCGTACAATATGAATATTTCATTCCCTGATATACAAATAAACAGAACAAACCTCCCCTATCAATCAGTGGGCGTTCTCCAAGTGAGTGAACTGGAAGAGCAAATCGCTAATGAATGTAAGGGATAGGCGCTTTAAAATACTGTTGTTGGTGGATGGTACAACTGGCTGAAATCAGAATACAAAAAGAACATGTCTCACTAGATCATAAAGTCTACTTGATTGTACACACATGGAAACATGACCCATATGGGCATAAAAGCAAACTCTTCAGTGAAAACACTCAATTAGGTAACCTGTGTGTGACAACAAGAACAAACCAAGCATGAACGCTGTCCCTCAATCTAGGTAATAGCTCCATCTTTGCCATTAAAGCCAGATATGGATGCACACTTTAAGCTCCCTGCTCTCTTTCTCGCTGGCCTAATTCCCCCTCCTCAGTGGTGGATAAGAGGGATCAGAAATCCATCCATATGCATGGCCAAATATCGGTAGAGGGGATGTCAGGTCTCAGCCTGGCCAGCTTTCTGAAAGTACTGGTAATGACACTTAATGAAAGCTAGGGAGTCGGGAAAGCCTGTGTATGTACTCCCCAGCCCCCAGCCAGCATCCAGACGAGGCCTTCAGACACCATAAATAAACAAACGTGCTGCATGAGAATGGATTCACCATTTCCCTGGTTTCTCTCAAGCCATTCCATCTGCTTATTTATCTATTTATTATCATTCCCTGGATCTGTGTTTTTACTTTCTGACCACCTCTGCATCGCTGGCTCCCTGCAGGCTTTCTGAATGTCCAAAAACATTGGCTGGCCTCTGCTACTAAGCACCCCCTGGCACTTAATGGGCTGAGTTTTCATTCATTCATTCATTCATTCATTCATTCATTCATTCATTCATTCATTCATTCATTCATTCATTCACAAACAAACAAACAAACAAACAAACAAACAAACAAACAAACATAAGGACAGTCTGACCACAAATATCCATGCATATCACTTATCTCTTATTCAGGATGTTTAAAGGCAGTCACATTCAATTTTCATATACATATATATATTTATACATACATATATCTCAAATTTTCCTTATTCAAGCATTATAAAGCAGAATATATGAGAGTTAATCTACATTTTGCCAATAGGTAAGTAAAAGTAGATGCAGAAAAGCCTGAAAAAAACAAATCAATTTAACATGTCACAAGCCCATATTTAATGTTATCTAATGACCTGAATTAAGACATGTTAAGGCTTTTTACAGGTATCAGACATAAATTTGCTTTTAATACTTCTAATTCTTTCAAGGTAATCGTTAACTACAGTTGGATATGTCATATTTTACTTATTCAAGCATTATAAAGTAGAATATAAGTATTCATGTATAATAGGTCAGTAAAAATGAACACAGAAAACCCTGATCCACAAAAAAAAAAAAAAAATCAAATTGAACATCTCACAGGCACAGATTTAATATTATTTAATGACCTGAATGAAGATGCGTTAAGGTTTTTAAAGACCCGCAGACATGCTGTTATTACCAATCAAACGCGTTACTCTATTTTCTGTAATTGATTAACAAACTCCACCAAACCCCCACTAGGCTTACTCGAGCATTGATTTTTTTAATTGGACTAATTCAGCAAACAAAAGAGCACTTGTGCCTCCTGTGATGCGGGTGATACGGCAGAAGTTGAGAAGAGAATTGTGAGAAAGGCGGCATGGTTGCAGTGACGCCAGTGGAAGGTGGTGAGGCTCAAAGTAAACAGAGCGAATGAGGGGATAGAGAGGCTCTTCTTAGCACAAGCCCCTAATCAGTACAGTCAACACATGGCAGATTGGGTTCAGATCTTTTTCCTTTGCTCTCCCTCTGCCTCTGTCCTCCTACCATCAAAAATCTTATCCCTTCAATCAGGCCCAATTTCCCTTCTTTCCATTTGAGAGGGATATCAGATAGGAATGTATTGCAGGCAAATGCCAGGTAACACAAACCTGGCTTAAGTCTGAGGCAGCAAAAAAAAAAAAAAAAAAAATCAGATGGATGGCTTCAACTGGGGCGCTGTTCTACCAGCAAATAACCCTTTCTCGAGCAACATATGAAATTCATATTTTTGCTCCCTGGGTGATGCTTGAGTGACATGTTTGCTTAAAAGTGTCCTATGTGAACAGAGGGGATTGTAGTGAGCACAAACAGGACTAACACCGTCTGTCCCGGCCAAAGGAGGAAAGGATGTCCTTGGGTTATTTAGGTGGAAATTTGTCACCTCTAGAGGTTCAAGTTGTGTCAGGGAGGAGGTGAGACCCCTTCTTCTGCTGCCCCGTGTCCTGTGATTACTAAAGCCGGCTGCCAGCCTTCATATTTCCCAGCTAACTGCACAAATGTGTCTTTGGTGTTAACAAGCTTTAGCCATCAGCCGAGGGTGGGCCGCAAAGGTGGGGCGGACGCAAGTTGGCCTGAGTGGAGCAGATTACAGCGGAGGTCAAACCAGGTGCAGGAGAGAAGGAGAAGTGCTAAACACGGTTGTATGTAAAGGAGCGAGGGAGATGGGGAATGATGTGCTGGGGTTGCATTAGCAGAAAGACCCAGAGGCACGACCCAGGGGGGCGACAGACTTCAAACACCGATGTACAGGCTGTTCAGGGCTCTCAGGCTGCTGATTTCACAGCCGACAAACACAGACCATTAGTCACACAAACACACTGAGGCCTATGCTAATCCCAAAACAAGAAAAATCAACATGACAGCCAATAAAATCCTGGAAGTTATGCAACAGCTTTGCTTTCAGTGATACTGTCTGTGATGTGCTGGTGAGTGTTTGTATTGACGCGTGTTTTAGACGAGCTGCTCCACAAAGCCTCGCGCTCCATCTGAAAGCCCACTACTTTGTCACTGACACCATCTCCAGAGCCGTTCAGAGGGAAAGCAGGGAACATGTAGTCGCAAACAGGAGCTTGTATAGATTTGCAGCCTCTTTTGCAAGAGAACCTGATTCCGTGCCAAGACTACGATAGTTTAACACAGCTGACAGATCAGAGCTGAAGTCACCAAAAAGGCCAGAGTCTGCAACACTTCACACGCAAATTTAACAGAACGCACAGAAAGGAAATCACAGTACTAATAAGGACGGTTCGACTGTGTCAATGGGAAGGGGGACTCTGTATTGTGCTTGTAAAAAAGCTTCAGAGGTCTAACAAAGAACATGAAACATCATATTGTTAAGAAAGAAGAGTAGATTCAGAAACTTTTGTTTGAGAATACGCAGTGATGAGCTAACATCATCCTGTCATAAAGTAAAAAAGTCACTCCTCTTATCAGAAAATATAAAGACGTGTAAAAATAGATTGTTCTTTCCATTGCAGAAGTAGATTTCTTAAAGGTCAACGCTTGTGTCATCACTGCAAATTATAGAATCGTTTAATGTCAGTAATTCAGCAACCGGATCCATATAACCCACAAGATATGAATCATGAGAAAATATAACAAAGCCAAGCCTTTAACTGAAAATCTTGGGTCAAGGCCTTAAAATTCATAAATGAATTGAAAATTAAAGCACACATTTGACATGTATGTGCTGTACTACTTTCCAGGTTTTGTCAGTGAGAGCTTGTTCTGGTTTACAGTACACCTGAGTTATCTGCTCTTCAATCCTCATTCTCGTCAAGCTCAGCTTTAAGTCTTCTGACCTCAATTTTCTGAGCTTCAAAACCTTCATCTAGGTGGATTCAGATGTACGCACACACAAATATTCGCTGTATTTCACACAGTAAAGCACATACATACAACTCTCCTCTGTCCACTTTCTCTTTCCTGGCGGAGATGGATGATCTTTGTGCTTTGCTCTTTTATTCTCGGTGCCAGTTTTTCATTCGCTTGCCTGCAGCAATGTTGGGATATGATAAAATGTGCATTAGCTATTGTTGGGATAGAAACCAATTATTGTGCAAGTGCAGAGAGACCTCGGCAGCGCTATGGTGTGTATTAAGGTCTTACTTGCGTTCGAGGACCAACTGGTTGACAGTAGAAACATCTTGTGGACACGAGAGCTTTCTGACCAAACACAAACCCTCTGTGTTATACCGGGACGGCGAGGGAGACGGAGGCAGGCAAAGCTAGAGGAGACAGAAGTAGGAGGGAAGGAACTCATAAACAAGTCCCGTATCTTCATGTTCTGTAGCAGATCATCTGAATACTTCAGCAGTCGTTGTGTTGTACTTCTTTTACAAACTCTGGCTTCGAAACTCATAAGACTGTTGCCTCTTTACGTCTTTGAGGCTAAAATAGCACCAAAATGATTAACACCTCCTGCCAATCTTCTTTCTTTTCAGGATATGAACCCATTTTAATTATAATCACATATTTCCCACCTTCTTCAGATTTTATGTATAGCTAATTAGAGTGAAAGAGATACCTCTGTATCAGCAGGTGACATGTGTCTATTAAGGGGCATTAAAAAAAAATAAGAATTTTGGTGTATATTTATTCCATAACTTAGTATGAAATAATACATTCATGTGTGTACAGCCTGCCGGTGGCTACCCTGTTGTGTCACTTGTTTCCCCAGCTTCAGTCCACATCTATTTCCTGCTTGTCGGAGAGATGGAGGCTGTGAACACACCACCACCATCACAATGACCTTTCCACAAGCCCAGGGAGCACGCAATGCAGAGGAGAGGCAATAAAAGTAATGAAAGAAGCAAAGGCAATTAAAGTGGTGTGTGTGAGGGGAGCGTGGCGGAGATGAGCCTAACTGGAGGCAGCCCTGGAATGCACTACAGCTCCATATCCCCCATAATCCCTGTGTGATCGCAGAGCAACCCTGGTGTGCTCCCAGTCTGATCATCCTCTCGCAGCATTCACCAGCTAATCCGTGCAAAAGGACAGCCATGCACATACACTGCACAGACACACACACACACACACACACACACACACACACACACACACGCGCATACACATATATTATAGTCATTTGGAAACACGTCCCCACAAACACTGCTACAGTAATTATTATAGGCTGAATGCAATATGTACTGCGCGACAAAGTGAGAAAACTAAAAATAAATTACCAAACACAAATGCATTCAGGCACACACATACACACACACACACACACACACACACACATATGCTCACACATGTTTAGTTTGAGAAAATGAGTTGCTCTCCTCCCGCCCTCTGCAGCGCAGTGTTTCCTCGCGGGCAGTGAGAATCATTAATGCCCTTCCTCTGATGCAGCCACACAACCAACAGCAATTATTTCTAAAAGCAAAAAGTGAAAACAGACAGCAAACGCACAAATATACACGGCACATAATCATTATTTTTTTGTTAGTCTGGCTGTGTGGGGGTTGAGGAGGTGGCAGCAGCCTGGACTTCATTTTCTCTAGCGGAGTTTACTGACCGCAAAATGACAAGGATGCTTTTCCTAAACCAATTAAGAGGCTGCAGTGCTGCTGTTACCATGTGACATTGACAGCACTTAAGGAGGCTGACGCTAGGCCTTAGAGATGAGCCAGAGATGTGCTCTTGGTCCAGGAGTCAGCACACGCACACACGCACAAACACACATATACAGAAAAACACACAAATGCAATCACACATGCACAGCAACACACATCAGTAAAGGACATGGTACTGTACAGCACAGTGCAAGTAACAGCGTGTACACCAGAAGCAGTGAAGCAGTATAGCAATATATACGTAATAAATGCTAACAGAGTTTCATAATATTGAGGTCTACAAGTGGCTGAAAACAAACATGCACTATTCCAATGGTCGTATCACAGAGAATTAAATACAAGCCTCTGCTCAGGTCTTAAGTTCATAAAAAAGACCTCATTATCTAATCAGCTTTAGGAATACAAAGAAAGGGCAAAGCTCCACGTTACCCCTTTTCCTGCCTGTAGTGTGCTATTAGTGAAGAGTGTGACCTCTGGAGGTTATGACTCTTCTTGAGAAAGGCTTTGTGGCTCACGCTAATGACCAGCATGGTCTATGAAGGGGTTCTGCTCTAGCCATCTTAAACTAATACGCACGGTTGAAAAAAAAAGATGACTCCTTTTTATTGTAAAGCTCTAACATCATAGCTCCACTCAGGGCACAGACTGGTCAAAGTGCAGCTTAAAGGAGAGAGCGCTGGTGTGTAACTGATCAGCATCGACTGCGGTCCTGGCTGCCCGGATGCTCACCACATTTTAGAGCAAAAGAAAGAAAATTGTGACCGTAGCTCATCATGTAAGTGTCTGCTGGTGGCTTGTAGTCCGATCGTCTCTTAGTCCTCTCCTGCTGGCCTGCCCTCTACTCTGTCAGCTGGAAACCGCTGTGCTGCAGATGGGACATAACACCGCTGCACACATGCCAACCCACGCCTCCTCGCTGCCACCAAAACACACACTCCATGCCCGATACAAACAAAAGGTAACTCGCTTTACAGGGATGTGCATGTTTACGTTTTTAAACAGGTCATCAAGTCAAGCCATAGCTTTATGAAATAGATGACAGAAAAATACATTGCCACAGTAACAGTAGATCTGAACCATTTCAGCCCGAAAATAAAATCAACATTTGCCAGTAATTACTGGCTTTGATGAACCAAAAATTTATATTGTTAATTATCTTAATCATATTCTCTGATTTAATTTAATAAATAGATTAGAGGAGGTGTCCTGGTGGTATAGACTGTATACAAGAGGAGGTAATAAATGGGCTGCAGAGGCATCACCCATGAGGTTTTTGGATTTTTTTTTTTAAAGGAGGAAGTTGATATGTTGGCTCTTTGGCACCAGAAGTGACCACATAGACCAGTGGTTCCCAACCTTTTTTGGCTCGTGACGCCATTATAACACCACAAATTTTTGATTGACCCCAGACATTCAAAACAGGCTTTTTTTGCTCAAATTAATTTATTTTTGATCATGTAATAGTTACCCGCACCAAGGAGGTTAAGTTTTTGCCGGCGTTTGTTTGTCTGTCTGTCTGTTTGTCTGTTAGCAACTTCATGCAAAAACTACTGGATGGATTTTGATAAAATTTTCAGGACATGATAGAAGTGACACAAGGAACAATTGACCCGAAAATAAATAAAAAATGCAAAAAAAAAAAAAAGTAAATAAAATAAAAATGAAAAAACAAAAAACTAGCAAAAAAAAAAGTTGGTCTGCATCTCTTTTTACATATGTTGTTGTTGTATATGTTATGTTTACTGTAAAATATATACAGATAAATGTAGGATTATTACTTTGGTAATATGGGGGGAACTATCATGCTTGGCAGAGGTCTGAGCTCTCTGAGTGCTTTTCTAGTTTCTTTTGTATTTTTCTGAAAACGCAATAAAAATAATTTGAAATATATTTTAAAAAAGCATAACATTCCTGCTTTACATACTGTACTTTTATAACGTTGATGAAAACTCAATAAAAAAACATGAAAAAAATGTAAAGGCATTTAGTTTATTTTTTTTCTTTGTAGGAAGTACTTTGAGATCTGCCCCAGCAATCACTATCAGAGGAACTGAAAACGTACTTAAGTTCTATGAAATATTCCTCAAGTATAAATGTATATAACAAAAATCTCACGAAGCGTATTCTACTTTTTATGCATGGTGGCTTATTACATGTAAATCTCTGGGGCACTTGTGTGTTGTACAGTAAAATTGTCTGGGACAGGTAACTTCCTCCGACATGGGCGACACAGACAATCATAAGCTGCTCCATAGCCAGAGCGAGTGGGGCTGTTTATCACGGAGAGGGAATTAACTTCAAAGGGATTTGAGAATGTCCATGTGGAATGTAGGCTCCAGGATGAATTATGCATGAAAAATGCTTCACTAGAGTAATGTGCTGACACAATTTGTCACACGCCACAGGAATACATAAGTTGCAGAGTAGCCATGTTGGAGGAGTTGATGTTGTCAGGTGTGGTTTCTTCTGGGCTCTTGTGGGTCTTGTACATGTGTAACCTACACCAAGTGCACGGTGAATTACTTATGAAGCCCTTTGCCTTTAGAGGAAAGCTGGCAGCCTCGATATACAGTAGCTTTGAAAAATGTTACTCTCCACTTTAAATCTGACTGTGTGTGTGTGTGTGTGTGTGTGTGTGTGTGTGTGTACTTCTGTAAGAGTTAGAAGGCTGCAGGCTTGAGGCCATGTATCATTTCCCAAGCTCCTATAAAAGCCTGTCCCACTGTCACTTTGAAGAGGATGCACATTTGAGAGCTGACAGTTTGATGGAGGGGAAGGCAAACAGCAGACAGGATTTTAGATACTCTGTCAAAAAATCAGATTTCAGACTTCTACCACCGAGTATAAACGCTGATACCACTTGTTAAGATGTTTTTTTTTTTTTTTTTTAATCCTTAATGCTTGACTAAGACGCGATTGACTTGATTAATATATTCAAAGTGCTCATCAGAGACGTCTCGCTGTGCTGGAGAGGAATACATTAATTAAATAAGTTCTACTGTCATCGAAAGGTGATTAATGCAAACAGCGTAATCGAGCTTCATAAGTTTGTATCATCAAGATACTGCTGCACAAAAGTTAGGTGTAGCTCCAGAGACAGACTTATTTAATTAGAGATTATAATCATAAATGTGCATTTTCATTATTGTTTTAAATACAGTGTATTATGAGTAGGGATGGGAATCCAGAACCGGTTCTGTTTTTAGATCCTACAAGCTCAATTCCTTGCTTTTTTTGCCTGTTTAACCCTCGTATGACCCCTGGACATTTTTGTCCATTTCCACAATCCAAAGCTCCCTTACAGACAATTATCCTTCT
>JAPTGZ010000018.1:40167090-40183123 GCA_029814645.1 Fowleria isostigma
CTGGAAAATAGTTGATTTTCACAGAAGAAAACACAAAATACAGAAAATAATATTATGATAAATGCCATTAAACCACTTAAGGAAGGTTAAATACAGAGAAAAATGTATTCGGGAAGTGACACAAATGTTACAGTGGGTCCTTATGGGTTAAGGAACAATAATTCAAAGATGGAACACCACAACATTTTTTTAGATGGTCCACATAAAATGAATGAGACCAGCATAAACGACTGACATATTACTTTCCATAGTTCGATACAAGTCTATGGGAGCCGGGGCCTTTAAGAAACCACTTCAAGAGACATGTGAATCTGCTTCCCTTTGGAAATACCGTCCCTGCTCCTTGCCTTGTAGTTGAGCCTACAGTGACGCTTATTTGATGTAAAAGAGCTTTAAACGCGCCTGTACGCTGAACTTTTCTCAGGATGAAACATGAAAAAGCAGCCCTTCTTTGGGGTTTAGATGAAGCTGTGTTATATTGTCTTCACATACCTGTCATGTGATTCCTGCTCCGTGTCACACCCCTGCGGACAGTCCTCCTCTGCTCATCCATCTACACAGACAGATAATGGGTGGCTATCAGTTACACCCCTCTGTCCTCATCTTCTCCTAATCAGCCCTCTCATCTCCTCCAGCTGCATGGGTGTTGGAGTTTCACATGGGACTGAGTTTGGCAGTCACGTTCCATCTCAACTCTGCGGTGGAGATTTAAAACACATAGGTGGGCAGATGAAAGATACTCCTTATATGCATGAAAGAGATCAAATTGGGATTAAAGAGATTAATTTCAGATGGTAATTGAGAGAGAAACTTTTTCATCAGATTTATCTAACTTTCTAAAAGATGTCAAATGTGGTGTGATTTAATTTGCTAACAGATGAATGGTTGGTAAATTGCTGTGCTTCGGGCTTGTGTCCCTTTGGTTGGTGTAGAATCATATATCGTCAAATTTCATGACTTGTAAAGATCTGACTCATTTCTCTTGGCTTCCTCTGGGGTTAAAAAATAATTACTAGTTTTGAAACACAAATTCAGACTGAAACTAATTCAATTTGTGAGCATGGCTGGAGGGTTACTCTGAGTGGTGTAAGAACGGTTGTAGCTCGACTCCAATCACAAGACAAGCATGGGGAACAATCCCCTTTCAGAGACGACAAAATGACCTTGGAATTCGCAGTTCAGACATCCAAATGGGAACATCGCACCAAATTAGGACCGCCACCTTACAGTCCCTACTGTGGCTATATGTAATGAATATCAACAGATAAACAGCTAAATTAATACTTTCTCAACAGCTGTGATTAATACAAGATCGACATGTGTTAGTGTGTATGTGTGCGTCTTGCAAGTGCACAATTTCCCTCTGGAGGTGAAAAGTGTATTTTAAAAATGAATTACAACTTAAAAAAAACCCTTATTATAAACAATTACATACTATATTAGTTCAGGTGGATGAATTAAGCTGCAGTTCTTTGGATCAGTCTTTCATTGTCTCTGTCATAGTTGTCTCCTTCCTGGCTTCTGCAAAGTATCATTTAATGTTTATTTTGTAATAATCATACTACTACTAAAAATAATAACTTGGACTTCTATAGTGACTTTGTTGCTTGACAAAGAAAATATATTTCTCTCTGCAGATGACCTGTGTCTGGACAGGGTGTTTTGTTCTGAATGTAGCTCTATAAGCATTTGCTTGAAGTTAATCTGTCTCCAAGGTCAATACACACCATCAATTCCTAATCAAAAGAAGTAATGAGCCACTGAAAGAGTGAATAATATGATTAGTGCAACACATTTACATTCATACATTTTACATTAGTGCACCTCAGTACAAAACCTAATCTAAGCATGATGACTCCAGTAAACAACAGACTTTGCAGCATTCACTTAAGTAGCTCACTAAATCAACTAGTGTGAAGTTTCTTTCAGTTTCCTTCTCTGAGACTCTTCATTCAGACTCAGGCTAATGTTGCCCTGTTGGTCTTTGGAGCATTATGTCTCAGCAAGGTCTTGTAGTTAAAGCCCCTTCTTCAGTAACATTAAATTTTCTATTAGAGTATTTACAAATCTAGACTGAGCAGTATGTTACAGATCAGAAAAAAATTTAACCTATGCCTGTAGAAACTTTATTGTAGGTAATGAATGAAAACCCAAAGCTGTGACTGACAATAAACCCAGCAGAAAACGATTCAACCCTTTGGCTCAGAGGCCGGTTGTGCCCCGATGAAGCGAATTGAAGAAGAAAAGATTTAAATCCTGATAAGATTCAAGCAGATAAAACATGCACAACCAAACCAACCATGTGTTTACAGAGCAGTACACTGAGACACTTACTTCAATCAATATATTGATGTTTTGTAATAGGCTCTAAATGACTCAGGTTAGAGACTGCTGTGCAGCAAACCTTCTCACTGCTTCTGTTTCTGCAACTCAGACGAGATGAATCAGAAACAAGAAACTTTTTAGAAATAAATAAACAAGTAGAAAGGACAGACATTTTTGTTGATCTGTATGATTTACATGCAAGAATCCTTGTCAAAGTGACTAATGTGGATTTTTTTTTTTTTTTTATCACAAGTAAAATGAAAACAACATTTCTTCTCAGTGTGCTAAAGTCACTCAAGATACAAACAACATGGGACATGGTTGAGGTGATGAGGCCATTTACCTTAATATAGTCATATAGTAAATATAAGTAAATAGTATATAAGTAATGTGAATATATTATCCCTAACTGCAGTCTAGATTATGTAGTCTAACGCATTAATGCTGCAGAGGGCATAAATTGGGGGAAAAAACTGAAAATGATTGAATTATTTTAGTATTTTATGCCAAATTTTAGTATGTTTCTGTTTGTCCTAAAAGCTCTACAGACCATATAAACTCTGCAGCCCATGAGTTAAAACTGTCCAGCCCAAAAGTCCCATCCCCGCAATGATCAATTTACCACATGCAAAAATTATACTGAAGAGATTAACATTATTTATAGGATATCATGTTTGTTTGTGTTTTTAACTGGTGCTTCAATGTGTCCCCTGAACTAAAATGAGTCTGACACCTGTGAAATAAACAAAATACCAGATTATGTAACAGAGGACACAACACAGAAGTATCAAAATAAGCCAAAATCTCATTCAAATCTGTGCAGTCCACACAGATCTGTCAGATGGACAGTGATCGGCTGTAACAGGTATCAGTTTTTCTCACTCTAAAGCTGTTTTCAAGCCGACAGAGAATCATGCCAGTGCCCGCAGTTTCCACACCTAATCTCAAACTGGCCGACATGTTCACAGCAAAAATCAAAGTGTTCGTAAAACTTGTTTTTTCTTAGTGAACCGCGACAACATGAATGAACATCAGTCCAACTACATCTACAGTAAGTGTCGAGGAACAAAACAGTAGCAATATGTTATCCCCCCCCTTTTTTTTTTTTTTTTTTTGTGGTGGTGAAGCAACCCCCTCTGTCGATGACGTACATAATGGTATGAACACAGGCCTTTTATGGAGAAGTACTTAGGTTCCTTGTGTAACTGGTGCAGGAACCGGTTCAGACACCATGCTGGACGGTCTGAAAACAGCTTTTAAGTCCTGTCACTGGCTAACCTGTTGTACCCCTCAGATTAGATTTTCTAAAATTAGTTGACAGAGTAAAGAGGTAAAGAAGTTCAGTTACATCTCAGAGCTGACAGGTTAATGTGGAGTCTGTGGAATTGAACAAAGGTGCAAAACTACGACTTGCTGAAGCATTAAAGTTATGTGCTTTAATTCAGTTCCCCCTCCTTTATATGGCATTTGTGTTTGAAGACTGTGGACCAGAGGCCAACTAAATGAGGTTCACCAAACTCTCCTCAAACTCCAGGCAGCCCCAAAAAGTTTCCATTTTTGTGCGTCAGCTTTAGATATAGTTTATAGCAAAGTTTACTTTCCCAAAAACCTTCCTAAAAGCTCTGTCTCATTGAAAAATGACATCTTAAATTTACATTTCTTTGGCACGTCTCCTAATTGATTGCTTCTACATTTAGTCTTTCATAGGATATTAAAGTGCTGAAATATGCAGCTAAATCAATAAAAGGCCATGTGTGCATGTGTGACAGATTCAATCTGACCGGGCAAGCTTTTGCATTTAATGAGAGGATGTTTAGTAATTCTGCTGCTCAGTGTTGTTTTATACGGTATGTTGTTTTATAATGGAGAAGTGTTACTGACGCATAAGTGAACCAGAGTCACAGAGGTGTGGTGTGTGTGTGTTTGTTTGAGAGCTGACCCAGGTCTATTTACTGGCATATGAAGCAACTAATTAAATATCAGAGGGCAGGAGAGCGCAGTCCCATCTTTCCCTCTAACATTAACTACGACCACAGCCACGGGTCAGAGCCCTTATAAACTCAGAGAGGCAGGCTGGAAGGTGAAGGGAGCAGCAGAGAGGAGGGAGAAGGATAGGGATGGGTGGAGGGTGGCACTTTATTAGTACATAAAAATACTGCAAGTGAAGCCCCTGGAAAGCCTTTATGGCTGTTCCCTGCTTCAAAAGTCAAGAGTGAGGTTGTTTTACAGACTGACAGTCTGTGGTAAGTTTACAGAAAGGACTGCTTTCCCCACGTGGTGTTGTACCACCAACCCTGACGGATGTCCATGTGTGTGTGTCACGAGCTGGTCATGGCGAGGGATACTGTGAGAAAAGCCCGGAGCCTTTCCGATGCTCACCTCCCTCTCACATCGACAAGTGAGGTGCAGTAACAGCTAATCGATGGCTGGTGAATTCCCTGTGCACCCCCCTCGCCAGGCTGATCAATATTCCTGGCAATTAGAATCCCCTATCTGCATGGCTGCAGGGACCTTGGGGTGGCTTGCCAGCCCACAAACACCCAATTTAGTCTTCAGCCTATCACTTAATTACTAAATCCTCCCTAATGCCTATTGGCAGGTGGCGGGCGTACTCACGGCAGCCCCGGTGGCTGAGTGAACATGAGACCTTTGGCAAGGTGCTGGTTAAGATGCTCCCATCCCACTTCAGCCGGCCAGTTAAACATCTGATTTCACACGAGGGCTCTGACCTGAAATGATCCGTGTATTGAGTGCCTGGCCCACACACTGTCCAGACGGAGAGAGTGGAAATGGAAGAAAATGGGGGCTGTAGTCGAGGGTGGCAAAAATACAGGATGCTGAAGGCCTTTATACACAGGAGATGTGACACGTTAATGATGCAGGCATGCAACATTCCCACATGCAAATGTAATGCATCTAATCTATTTTAACCATTAGAAATACAAATTTGAAAAACTTGCAAAACTTGTTCAATGAAAGATCAGAGCAAATATGTGGTCAAACACAGAAAAAAAGACCGAATTCAACGTCATCTGGAGTGGGCATATAAAGCCTATACATGCCTCAGCACGTATGTATACTCAGTGTTGGGGAATACCAGAATACATGTAATGGGATTACACATTTAGAATACGACATATGAGTGACTGTATTCTGTTACAGTTGCAATTTAATACATGGTAATCAGAATACAGTTAAATTTCTAAAAATCAATGGATTACTTTATATTATTTTCAAAAATACAG
Organism: Fowleria isostigma; assembly: GCA_029814645.1. Taxonomy (NCBI): domain Eukaryota; kingdom Metazoa; phylum Chordata; class Actinopteri; order Kurtiformes; family Apogonidae; genus Fowleria; species Fowleria isostigma. The sequence goes on from JAPTGZ010000018.1 coordinate 40,172,661, forward strand.
TTTCCCACACATTTCCCATAATCTCTTGATGCAATATGCAATGCAAATATTCTCATGATTAGTGTTGAGTGCAAGTTGTGGGAACAAGTCAGATAATGGAGGTGGAGACAGAGTTGGAGGCGGGGCAGGAGCTGTCAGATCAGAGTCAGGGCAACAAAAACACAACAATAATACTGTTTACATCATAGTAAACATGGTGTGATTTACTACACTCATATGGTATCAAAATAAAAAAAAATGTGAAAGTAATCCAAGTATTCAGATTACAATACTCAGATTGAATAATGAAATAAATTATAGCACAGATTACTTTTTTGGGCATGTACTCTGCAATCTGTGACAGATTACATTTCAAAAGTAACGCTCCCAACACTATATACTAGTAGTGTATGTGCAGAGCTCAAGTGAAAGCTGCGCATCTCATACTTGATTAATATGACATTGTTGCAGAACATCTTCCCCATCTGGATAATGCCTGTTTGGGAATGCTCCTCCATGTTGTCTTTCAGTTAGTTTTTTGTATCAGACTGACTGGATAAAAACACGTCCACAGCTGTTGTTGTGACATGACATCTGTTCTGCACAAATGTGAGCGGTTGATGCTTTTATTCATGGTGTAGGTGTAAAATCTCTGTAAAATCAACCTTGTGCTGAAAAGATATGGTAATTTATGGTGTATGGTATTTGCGTGCTGTGCTGAAGTACACTCATGACAAAACCGGTCTGAAAAAAAAAATGCATTGATGAGGACTTAATTGCATAGAAAAACTCCACTCCCAGTATGTAAAGGCCTGAAGAATTACAAACATCTATCAGCTGGAGGCTCAGGGCTGGAAGACATCCTGGTGTGTTTCATATCAACAAGGGATTACAAGTGATATAAGGGAAATGCAGCCTCGTGATAATTTAAATCGTAACTGCTCTGTGAGATGCAAATGTTTCTGTTCCCAGATCACAACACCCGAGGGACTGGAGTATACCCGAAGCTTTGCAGTTAATACTCAGTCATGCACATCTTCCTCTAGAGCTCCATGCTCTTCACCAGCTGATGCCCACCTGCTGACAGCAAAGCCCTTCCCTCCTGTCAAACCTGTTTTTGGACTCAAATATGAGCAAAAACAGACAAAAGAACACATACACTAAAACAAATATATATATGCACTCTCGCACAAACACACACCTTAAGACACATTTGTCCCTGCACTGCTGCTTTTCTGTAAACCTGCAATGCTGGGGTGACATTTTAAAGAGTGGTTGTTAGAAAGTGTTTACAAAGTATTCCCACAACTGCCAAGGTACACCTACTTTCTGAACTTATTGCTGCTGTGTTATTGTGCCTGAACTGCCCCTTTTCAAACACAATATAACACACCAACATGCTTTATTTAGCCTTATTTACTTGTTCAGATCTCATTCTTTGCATCCATATGTCAAGATTCTTTTGATATTTGCAAAGGAATTAATTTTGAGAGTTTTGTGAGGGTATTTCTGGTGTGGGTATACTGTCTAGGTTAGATGTGTGTATCACACAAAAGGCCTAGGGCTGTGAATTGATGGGCAAATCCTTTGCAGGTGAGTGGCTGAGGCAGCTGCCACATTACACACACAGGTGACTGTCTCACGCAATATATTAAAGCCAACATCGGAGGCGAGCTGACCTGACACAAAAACCTGTCACTGTCATTCCCCTTTACTTATCCCTCTCTCTCTAACCTATGCCATATCAATCATTCTCTCTCTGTTTCAGTGATTTGTAATTTTAATAGCCTTTCTTAAAAGACACAAGAAAAACAAAGGCCGATAGAAAATCAGACAATAGACAACACGTGCATTTGACAACTTTCCCTCTGAAAGACTTTCAGGAGATTCAGGACATTTCTGCTCCATCTGACAGTGAAGAATGACAGCGGTGGAGAACAAAGAGACGCATATAAAAGCACGTTTCTTAAAGTGGTGAAGGGAGGTGGTGAGGAACAGACTTCTTTTTCCAACAGCTCTCATACCCAAAGCCTGGTCTTCTTTTTAACTTCTGGGCACGGTGCATCAGCTGGGCCAAGCAGAGGCCATGCTGGGTGTATCTGTGTAATGCTGCTGCCAGACTCTGGGTCTCCAGCTGCTTACTGCCATGTCTCCGCAACACTACACTGCAGAGCTCCCTATGATTTTAACACATCTATCGCTGCCTGATACGAGACCCCCGTCTCTACCCTATGATTTTGCAGAACATGTAAGAGGACATAATGAGTCAAGTGTGTAAGGGGTGCATATATGTGTGCTTAATTTCTCATTTTGTATAGTGAATGGCTTCTTACTGTAACATGACAATATTTGCCAGCTGGTACCTGCTCTCTTTCTGCGGTGCTGCTTTAAGCACCCTCCAGGTCTTGCTTGAATGTGGCAATTCTTTACTTTAGATCTGTTATCTCCAGCTCTCTTAAAGGTTCAGTGAATAAGAATTCTAATTACATAAATAAAACACAGTACTCACAATTGTGTTTCATTACTGTATAATTACCTGAAATTAAGAGCACTTATTTCTCTTAGAATGAGCCATTTATATATACAGGGAGAGTGAATCGCTGTCATGTAGCTCAGAATAAACTCTTTTTTTCAGTTTTATTCTCTTTCATCAGAGGAATTCAGTACTGAAATGCATTATTGCCATTTACTTATTAGAATTATTATCAATTATTAGAATGTGGACTATATTCCACAACACAACATAACATAACATAACATAACATAACATAACATAACATAACATAACATAACATAACATAACATAACATAACATAACACATCTATATGCAGCTCTCACCTCTTAAAGGTGCAACATATACAGCCAAGAATGCAAGAACCCATGTCAAGACACATACTGTTCTCATCCAAGACATAAAAAATACTGTTTGATAAAGTGGTATTTTTTTCTTTTTTAGTGATTGTCACTCTACCTGTTAGATAGCCATCTTTAAGCTGCTTGAGTGGACACCTCTACTCCGTTGACACACCCTTGCATGATGCATACTCAACTCCTGGATGCCTTGGGCACACTGCTTCAGGGCCTGGGGGAGAGCCTGCCAACACATGTGCACACACACAAGTAAGCACACGCACACAAACACACAGAAAGCTGTCACTTTTCTGTCACATACCCATGGAAATTGCCTGAGGTAAAGTAAGGATGGGTGCCCGGAGCTTTACAAATCCTCTTGAAGGACAGAGCAGAGGAGCACCTGCCTTCTTCCACCCCCGAGCTATCTCTACACCTGCTGCACTGCGCTTACTTGCCTGCTTGCCCTTAATTTGGGATTTTCACGAGGATGACATGTGTTTCAGGCAAAGCAGGAAGTATCCTGGGTCGAGAGAGAACAGCTTCCAGACAGGTGTCACCTCCAATCTGCACAGGCCCGCCTCTGATGTGTTAACTATTCAATTAACCGGCACATCACACTGCGTGGGTGCCAGCACCTAATTACCTATGAGATTTAGGCTGTGAATGGAGTAAAATATATATGTGTGTGGATGACAGGTCACACATCATGTTACTGTTAAGGTCTCTTCTCACTCTGAACCACTGCGATATTCACAATGAAAATGTGGAGGATGTGAGAGAGGGACAGGGTGTGCCTGCCATGCTCAGTCACTCCTCTCCCTTTCTTCATTTCTTCACATCGACCAAACACTGCAAACCTTGTAGCTTTTAGTAAAATATGAGTGCAAACATTAACTGAAAATAAAAACAGTATCATTTAGCCATGTTTGAAAATTACTCCTGTCTTGCGGCCTCTTCATCTCACGCCATTAAAATAACGAGGTGTCACTGAGCTCTGCTTCCACAGCTCCAATGTTGACACCCATCAAGACAAATCTATATTTCATGGCCACTTACAGATGTATAAATAGCCAAATGAGGTGCGCTAACCATCTATAAAATGGCACTAAAAGGTTGCCAGAAGATGGCGAGTGTCATGAGCCAGTTGTGCTGGTAATCAATCTGAGGTGAGAGGAGAGGAGAGGGGAGAAGAGTAAAGGAGAGGAGTGGGCTGCATAGCGTGGCTAAGAGGCGAGGCAGAACGCTGTGCAACGAGCAGGGCAGTAAATCACATCTGCACGGCGCGTTCGCCCCACTGACACACAGCCACTTTAACTGACATGGGGCTTGCTCGACAGCCTGATGGATCACCGCACTACACTCCATTAAAGGCAAACGGGCACGACAAGCACTGACATAACAAACAATTAGTCACTGCTGTGGGTATGGACTTTACATGCCGAGGGCCTGTCTGCTGATGGGCATTCACTTCCTGTCTTGACACTGATAAACACAGGTTTATGATTCTTTTCTGATATTAGCGATAAAGATGAGATGTACCTTTGTTGATCCCCTGTAGCACAAATTGACACAACAGTAATAATTCAGGATAGAGCAGAAATAATAAAAACCATAAAATACCAAAACAACGCAGAGCTGTGTTGTATATGCATGTATTGGAGTCCTGTGTGTGTGTGAAATATCAGTCATATAACTGTTCCTATATGGCTGACTTAATTTCAGGGTGAAGGTGCTGAGTGCTATGATATAAAATCTGATGGGTAATTGTACAGAAGAACCCCTAAAGCAATGATGAACATCCCACTGTGGAAATACCCCATTAAAGTAAAAGTTATTAGTTAAGTATAAGTGTGAAAAGTGCATTGTGCAGTTAACTAAATGATCTCTATCAGTTTTTTTCAACTGTGGTGTGACATTATCAGATCCATATTCCTGCTGCTTTCAAGTGTATGTTGTACTCATGTAAGTACATCTTTAAGACTGAGCTCATTTTAACTACTTCATGTACACTTAGTAGATTAATGTAAGGATATGCATCATGTTCTATAAAGTCTTCCCATAGTTGCCATTATGTGAGAAACAAGAGTATCTAAAAAGTCTATTTTTCATGAGCCCTGCTTTCAGCTTCATACAAATACATCTTCCAGCTATTTCAAGAGGGTTTTTAGAGCCAAATTTAGCAAGGCAAAATATAATGTTTAATATTTGTCTCTAGGACATAGTGGAATAGAAGTATTAAGTATCATGAATTGGAAATCAAGTATAAGAACCTCAAATTTGTACTTAAAGGAGTGATATTTTGCTTTTTCAAATGGAATTATGTATTTTAAAACATTTCCCTGTGGTATACATAAACTGTAAATGCTATGCTTGGGTCTGAATTCTTCGTTAATTCAGCTCCACAGGTCCATCTTCAACCCAATTTCTCAGTAATGACAGGAGAATTTTGAGTGCTGGCCCTTTAAATGCAAATAAGCCATTTTACACGCCACCCCCTCCAGGTTGATGACCATGCTGCTCTGACTTGTGTTCGTTAAAGGAAAACTTGGCAACATTTTTTCCTTAATCAAACAGTTTCAAATTAATTGTGATGGTTAAATAGCTTGTTTTAGGGTTAATGGACGCACTCCGCCGTCCCACTAGCGCCTCTCCGTTAAAAACTGCCACTTACAGTTTCTCAAAGCCGTCCCAGTACACCTAAGATCTCTTCACGGTGATACAAGATCTCGTCTCTCACGAGAAACGGCACCGTTTACGGCACTACCAGACAACCATAGCTCCAGCTACATACCAATGGTTAACTAAACACAAGCTAGTCATGCCTTCACAGGTGTTTACTATGACAGAGCCAACACACATACATTTTCTATACGAATTTCAGCGGATTTGTGTTCTTAATGATGCTATTGTTGTAACAGTGTTTACTTGTTAATGAACTTATTTTATCATCGATGCCTGGATGCTTGTTGGCTAGCACAGACGTTAGCATACATTACATATTGTAATGTCACATACATCATATCATTACAGTAATCATGGGTGGTGTATGTTATGGTGTATGCTAGGTGTATGTTTGTTCAGTTTATTAGATCCTTTGTCTGCTTCAGGACTGTGTTTTTATTATAGACACAGACTTCTATCAGTTGAATCTAGTTGTAGCTGGGGTTGGATGGCATTTGTATGATTCATGTATAGTAAACGTTAGATCTGGGATGATAGCGTACTGATGCTAATGTGTCTGAGGCAGTGACAGGTGGGGGCTGTTGTTTGTTAGCCCGTTAGCTCTTAAAGTGTACAGCTTAGATGGGTAGATAGATGTCTTTATCCATCCCCAAATGGATAAATTAAAATGACATGGACTCATAACATATACAAAAAACACAACATCATTCTGGACTCTGATACAGACCCTTTGAACAATAACAACAACCCAGTAGCAATTTCAAATAAAGTTCTCATATAAAAATAAACAACATGAACAAAACAGTTCCTCAGACGGTGATGTCCTGGTGTTCAACTGAACATCACTATCAGGCATAAAATAAATAAAATTAGCAGAGCTGCTCTTCAGCTCTGCCGCTAATGCTAGCCTGTTAGTGCGATGCTAACAGCTACAAACTGAGCCTTGGCTGATAGGTTAGCTGTGTGGTGTGAGTCCCAGATAGCCAGTGTGTAATCCAGGGAGAAATGGATCTCCCCAGGGGAGACCTGGTCACCAAGATGGTCGGATAACGACGACACATCAGTGATCTAGGGATCTAGGATTCTGTTAGCCATACAGCTAAGAGGGTGTCTGCAGCTGTTAGCACCACACTGCTTGAGCAGCTCTGGCTCCGTGACATTCACCGTGGAGTGAAAACAAATGTCTGAAACTTCAGTGTCTGGCTAAAGTTTCCCATTCTGCTCCAGTAGCGTATTCAATCACTATTTTTTTGCCTTGTCGCCGGCTTCATTGAAAACAACTGCCCATGGTTGTAGAAGAGGATTTACTGGTTTTATGACAGTGAATGTCCTCCGGGGGAGGTCCGCCCAGAGAAAAGATACAACACCAACGAAGAAGAAAAAAACGGTAAAATGTGGCCAAGTTCCACTTTAATACAACCAACAATTGAACATTTAGGTAATCGGCTCTAAGTTTGGACATATTTTCAATATGGATTACAACCGCTACTGCTGACAAACAATTATGGCATAGTTGGAGAACTGTTCATCTGAAGTTGACCTTATATGTGCAAATGTAACGACATAACTAGTTACAGACATAACAAATTAAGAAGGAATTAAAATGGGCTATAGAAAACCACTCGAGTTTTGCCCAAATAAAAATAAATATAGCTCTGCAGCACCTGGAGGGTTCACATTCAAAACTTTATGAACTATTACGGTCCAAATACAGAAATAAATGAACCAAAGATTAATAAAGATGGGTTTAACAAAATATGTCCCCTTTAAATAAATTTGACTAAATGTTCCTTATTACATTCCACCACCATTTGTTTTGATTCATGTGACCATAAGTTATTATGTATAGTGTTTTGCTCTTTAATTATATCGATCTTGTATTCTATTATTACTGCCTGTCATGCTGCTGTTACAATACAATGTCCCAGTTTTGGGATCAATAAAGTACATCTATCTATATCTATTGGGTGAGTATGTGTAACTTCGGCCTCTTTCTCATTCTACAGAGAGTGTAAAGTCCTGCCACTTCTGGTCAATGGCAAGAGACAAGTGAAAATTTGATCTACTTTATGCCATCTACTACACAAAGATGTTTGTCTATTTAAAATATGCACTCTTACTAGTCCAGAAAGTTTGTGATAAAGACAGTAAAGTAACATCTACTTTTGTGTGAATCTGCTCAGAGACTGCATCTCTCGTCTCACATGAAACATGTCACTAACACCCAAACGGCCGTTATCCTGACACATTTCACCTTTGAGAGCTACATAAAAAAGTATTAAAAAGGTGAAAAATCACAACAAGTCTGGACATGTTGACAGATGGAAAGACATCTTCAGTGACTCGGAGAAGCTTGAAGAAAGAATAAAACAACGTACGTGACTTTTAGGTGTGTAGTATCATATGCATTTTCCCAGTCTAATAATTCATCAGTTTTACAACAAGCTTAAACTATCTGGACTAATAATAATATCATTTTAAATAGACAAACATCAGACATGTAAATGATATTATTTAGATTTATAGAATAGAATAGAATAGAATAGAATAGAATAGAATAGAATAGAATAGAATAGAATGCATAAAAATATCACACAAATATTGAAAAACTAAAACACACAAAAAGTGAACTCGGTACTATAGATGGAAGAAACACACAACATGTAAGAATACACACAGGTAATCCTGAATAGATATACAGTACTGAGCAAAAGTTTTAGGCGGCCTTTAGATCTGTTGTTTTTGCAGTGTTGAAATGAACATGTGTATTTATTTCTCAGTCTGTTTTCTTCAGATACAAGAAAATACAGAAAATATGTGCACAGTCTTAAAGACACACAAAAACAAAACTAAATGGGTTGTAAAGGTTAAAGTCAGTATTTAGTGTGACCCCTGACCCCATGGCAAGAAGCAGCAAAAAGCGTTAGAACCATCTTTTATACCACATACTTTAGTATGTACAGCAGTAAAAACAAAAGTTTTAGTGAAAAACACAGCTTCTATAAACCAAGGTGGTCGCATTTGATGTGACCTTCCTTTTACACTTAACATGACTTTAATCCTTTTATTCAGAAAATATGACATTTTTGGCTTTCAAGTTCAGATTTTTTATTCCAGGTTTCATTCAACACCTGCCAGATGTTTCTAACAGTTTTTGCTACTTCTTGTCATGGGGTCAGGGGTCACACTAAATACTGACTTTAACCTTTACAACCTATTTAGTTGCATTTTTGGTGTGTCTTTTAAGGCTGCGCGCATATTCCCAGTATTTTCTTGTATCGGAAGAAAGGGACTGAGAAATGATAATGCATGTTCATTCCAACTCTGCAAAAACAACACATATAAAGGCTACCTAAAACTTTTGCACAGCAGTGTTTAAAGTCAAATTAAAACAAGGTATATGAGTCATGATTATTCTACTGAGGTAGGGTCAGTATTTCATTGCCCATTTAAACTAAGGGTGATGTTATTCCATCAGTGTGGAGGAGGTGTGTTTATGGGTAGAAACTGTACTCAGGGTTCCAACAGGTTTCTACAAATAAAATGAAAGACTTTTTTAAGACCTTTTTAAGACTACTTAAAACTAAATTTAATGTCAATTTCAAAGCCTATTTCACAGTCATACTGGCAAAAATTCATGACTCCTTGAATTTAGAAAAATGTATTTATTTACTCCAGTGCCTCGATTCCCATTGTTCTGGGTCATTTCTCAAAAGGGGCTGTAAAGTTAAGAGATTTCTAGTTCCTAATTTCAATATATATTGTTGGGTTGGAACAGGGGTTCGTTTCACAAAGCAGAGTTATTGAAAACTCTGAGTCTGTTAACCCTGGAATGAGGGAAACTCTGAGTTTTCCGTGTTCCAAAGTGAGGTAACTCAACCCAGAGACAGAGGGGTAACTCCAGCCTGCTTCACAGAGAGAGGTAACTTAACCTCTTGGTCAGTTACCATAGTAACAAACTCCGTGGAACTAACCTGGTCGGGACCAGGTTTTTCTCAATGAAACCTCGAGTTTCTTTCTGACTCCGCCCCCTTTCAGCCACACACAACGTTTGATTTCCGCATTCATTCAGTCAGCAGATGAGTTTTAGCGAAACATACAGTAACTCTGCCGTCTGTTATTTAAAAAAACAAAACAAACAGCCAGTAGGCCAATATTAGAAGTCGACTTTTTTCACGAACATGGCATGTCCTTTTAACAATGATCCCATTGATGAAGGTGCAGCGTTACTGACAGGGAATTAAATTATTAATTGGAGACGGTCATCAAACCACACATAGATGTTTTGACTTTTCCAGACAGTTATCTTTTTGAGCGGTATCATTTCACAACACAGTCCATCATTTACATTTACATACACAACCTAATCCGTCATTACATGTGAACATTACCAGTAGTCATGATTTGTTTAGTTTATTTCATTTCGAACTCATGCACTCCATGTACAGTGACATGTACAATAATACTGTTCATATACATCACATACATGTGGACACAGACATATATGGAAAGAATTGCCCATGTACAAAAAAGAACATGTAGATTTGTAGAACATGTATATAAAACTATACAGAGTGAATTATACAGAAGATTATTCATGTAGAAATATGACATTGTACATGTAGAATATATACAAGGAGCATACACTCTCACCACGGTTATAATTGTTAAGAAAACTACCGAAATAATAAAAACTAGAATTCAAAACACATTTTTATTAATTGAAGCAAATTAAAACGACAAAATAAAAAAACTGTAACTAACTGAAAGCTGCCAAGGAGGGAGAATACAGCAGGTACAGCTATCATGTTAAAATTCAATGGTTTGAAAGCCAAGGAAATGCTGTTGAAGCAACGTGCTAAGTTGAAAGGGTCGGATGTGTTCATGAATGACAACCGGACACGGAAAAATGCTGGAATCGCATGGAAAGCAAGGGGCCTTAAAAAGG
>JAPTGZ010000018.1:40206132-40225741 GCA_029814645.1 Fowleria isostigma
AACAGAACCGGTGACAAAGGGCAGCCCTGGCGGAGTCCAACCCTCACCGGGAACAAGTCTGACTTATTACCGGCTACATGGACCAGACTCATGCTCCTTCGGTACAGGGACTGAATGGCCACTAGTAAGAAGCCATCCACCCCGTACTCCTGGAGCACCCCCACAGGATGCCCCTGGGGACACAGTTGTAAGCTGTCCCTCCCCCCTGAGGCGCCACACGGTTTGTCAGAATCTTTTTGGAGCCAATCGGTAGTCTTCCTCCATGGTCTCACCGAACTCCTCCCACGCCTGAGTTTTTGCCTTGGCGACCACCACAGCTGCGCACCGCTTGGCCCACCGGTACCGGTCAGCTGCTTCCAGAGACCCACAGGACAGCCGTGCCCTGTAGGCCTCCTTCTTCAGCCTGATGGTTCCCCTCACCTCTGGTGTCCACCAGTGAGTTCGGAAATTACCGCCACGGCCGACCCCAGCTGCCGTATGTCCACAGCTCACAGCAGCTGCCTCGACAATGGCGGAACGGAACAGAGCCCATTCAGACTCAATCTCCCCCTCCACCCTCGGGACATGGTTGAAGCTCTGCCGGAGGTGTGAGCTGAAGATCAGCCCGACAGGTTCGTCCGCCAGGCGTTCCCGGTAGACCCGCACTACTCGTTTGGGCCTACCAGGTCTGCGCAGCATCTTCCCCTGCCACCCGATCCAACTCACAACCAGGTAGTGGTCGGTTGACACTACGCACCTCTCTTTACTCGAGTGTCCACAACATACGGCTGCAGGTCTGATGATAGGACTACAAAGTTGATCATTGACCTGCAACCTAGGATGTCCTGGTGCCATGTGCACCGATGGGTGTCCTTATGTTCGAAAATGGTGTTGGAAAGAAGAAGTCCAATAATTGAACACCACTCGGGTTCAGATTGGGCAGGCCGTTCCTCCCCACCACGCCCCTCTAGATCACACCGTCATTGCCCACGTGTGCGTTCAAGTCCCCCAGTAGGACAATGAAGTCCCCTTTTGGGGTGGGTACTCTGAACTGCTGTTTGGTGGAACAACAGTCAGGACCCGTTCCCCAACCCTAAGGCGCAGGGAAACAACCCTTTTGTCCACCGGGGTAAACGCTAACGTGCAGGCAGAGAGCCTGGGGGCTATTAACAAGCCCACCCTTGCCCTCCACCTCTCACCCGGGGCAACTCCAGAATAGAAACAGGTCCAACCCCTCTCCAGGACTTGGGTTCCAGAGCCAGTGTTATGTGTCGAGGTGAGGCCGACTAGATCTAGCCGGTAACGCTCAACCTCCTCCACAAGCTCCCGCTCCTTCCCCACCAGAGAGTTGACGTTCCATGTTCCAACAGCCAGTTTCCATAACCGAGGATTGGACTGCCAAGGCCCCCCCCTTGGTCTGCTGCCCAACCCACAATGCACCAGACCCCTTTGGTTCTCCCTGCGGGTGGTGGGCCCACAGGACAACGAGCCCATGTCACCGGTTCGGGCTGGGCCCAGCCAGGCCCCATGGGTAAAGGCCCAGCCACCAGGCGCTCGCCCCCGGGCCCCAACCCCAGGCCTGGCTCCAGGGTGGGGCCCCAGTATCCATCTGGGCCGGGTACACGGACTCCTGCTGTCACTTTCCATCAGGGTCCTCTGAACTGTTCTTTGTCTGACCCTTCACCTAGGACCAATTTGCCATGGGAAACCCTACCAGGGGCAAATGCCTCCAACAACATAGCTCCTAGGGTCATCAGGGCTCTCAAACTTCTCCACCACGATAACGTGACGGGTCAAGGAGGAGGATGCATGTATTACTCAATTTGTTTTTTCAGCTTTAAATGTAATATCATCCAAAATAAAAATTGATGCATGTATTAATCAATTTTTATTTTGGAAGAGATTACATTTAAAGCTGAAAAAGAGTGAAGGGATAAGGAAAAATGTGGGAATGACAAGAAAACTGGAAAATGTTAAGGTTCTCATTTTAACAAACCACCTATGGAGATTAACTGTAAAAAAAAAAAAAAAAGCATAAATATGTGGAAGTAAAACTGGCCACTGACATAACCATTGGCCTTTCATGTTATTGGCCTTGTGCTTGTGTATAATGCTTAAAAATCCATTGCATTTCTACATGGCAGGCAGCAGCAAGCAGACTCAGGGAGTGCAATCTGTTGTTATAATATCTATGCATATGAAAAAATATACTTGCTTCAACCCTGATTCAGTGACTTGTGTGTTTTTATCCAAACTGTGTCCAGAGTTCTCAAAACCTTCCACAACAGAAAACTTAACGTCAATTTATGAGGAAGGTCAAACACAGTGATTGCTCTTAAATGGGTGACCTCCTGTATTTCACACTCTGGAAAAAAGACGTAACTGTGGACCTTGGTCTAAATACTCAAAAGATACATATGGACACTCATCCTTCAAAGACACAAAATCTGAATGTTTTCTTCCTGTAGAAGTGAAAAGATGAAAAGTGCTTTTGACCCACATCTTAAGGGCCGCATATGTGGCACAGTTGGACCTCCTCAAAAGGTAGTGACCTTTTTTTTCCCTTGAAAGGAGGATGTCAGCAGGTCAAGGTATGGAGGCACACAACTTCTAGCCTCTCTTTGCCTTTTACTTTGAGCTCAATCAAAAGAAAGGATAAAGCCAAATGTACATGTGAGTCCATACACACGGTGGCAAAACCTTCAAAGAGGAAAAAGACTTACATAGATATTTGTGCATTTATATATGCGTGTGTGTGCTCTTGGTCAATAGAAAGGCTGCTGACCTTTTTCTTGCAGTTCTTGCCTCTCATCCTCCAGCAGCATGTTTGTCCAGTTTCCACCTGTAGCTCAGAAATCTGCTCTTCTTTCTACCTCTCCCCCCTGTTCAGCACACAAACAGGAAAAATGGAAGCACAGGTGAGGCATACAGAGGATTGAAGCTATCGGTTTTTAAAGGTGTCAGCACACCTTACTTTTGCATAATACATATCACACCTCGGAGATGATCCATTAGCAGGTTACAGCAAGAGAGCTGGGCAATAAGCTGACGAGATACAGCTGCAGCTGACACACAAAGACAAACACACCGCACACAAATACGCATATATTACACACAACAGTCTCCACTTTTGCCAGATGAGAGGGTGGGATCATTCCTGTGGGGCATACTCATGTGTAGCTGCATTTAAAATCACTTTACTGGACTGACTCCTGGGCTCTGACCCTACACTGCCTCCAGGGAAAGTGTGAAAGACAAAGTATGGGGGAGAAAGAAAAAGAGGAAACCGGCGCGGAAGATGAACACAGATAGAAAGGCAGTCGCAAAAAGAAAAAAGGCAAGCTGCCACACCCCCTGCACTTCCAGACACTGATTTATAATTTTAATATCTCTAATTTCCACAGCAGCGCCCATTTTCCAAATGTCATTTTCCAATTTATGTCAAACCGTGTGACCATTTTTCTTAATACAGCTTATGACAAGCTCGGTGGCAAGGCGGATATGCAATTCAGATTGAGTGTTTTACAGGCACAGCAGCAGACACACAAGGGTGTTTGTGTGTTTATCTTTATCAGTGTCTGCTCTGTATTTGGGAAAGGAAAGACTGGGAGCGTTACACACGAGGGAAAAATTGGATTCGCTGCAAAATATGTGCCTTCAGGGAACAAAACCATAATTCTGTCATAAATCTAATAATTACAGTTATCATTATAAGAATTATGATGGTGGCAATGATAATGTATTAAAATATGCATTAACATTAAGAGTCTGAAATGGAATGTGGGCTGGCTTCATGACCATTACATGAATATTGATGTTAATTAAAACAGAACCTCCCTTTTTATGTAACACTCTGTCTTATGGTAATGGTAAGACTTGGACATGGTAGTGAACCAGACGGAGCAGAAGTCATTATTGGCTGGTTTACCCTACGGGGGGCACTGTGGAACTCCTCATGGATGTGCTCGTGTCCCTGTAGGGCAGCTCTTTGCACATTACCTACTGCACTCATTTTAGTAAGTAAAGCTTGCAAAGTCGAATAATTGATGCAGATGTTTTATTGTCAATGGCAGTCATGACTGCAGCCACATGAGTTCTGTAAAACCTTGTTAAAAGTTTTCAATGCTTCACTTTGACCCTGGTAATTCTGGTAAACACAGAGCCAGTCTTTATAGGATGAGGGTCTTAAAAAGGACACAACAATTTCAGAAAAAGTTTACCTCCCAAAACATCATCTCAACCAGACAGATTTTCCCGAACTGATCTCTCAATGACACAGCTGCTACTAACATGATTAAGTACATATATCATATGGCCAACCAAACACTGAATGAATATACATTTAGCATAAAATGCACAAAAACAGCAGTTTTAAATGGATGGGGAATTAATTTTCCATCCCTTTTCCTCATCATCAGATGTTTCAGAGGAGTGATTAAAAATACAAATGGGCCTTAGTATCATTCACTTTGGTTCATTTAAGCCACTGGCCCTGTAGCTCAGCCTCTCAGATAAATAACCACATTAAACATTCATCTGGTGACAGAGTATAAACCAAACATCTAGGATTTAAGAGATGAATAATATGTAAAAACACAATAATTTTTAAGTAAGGTCCTTTTCATAATTTCAGTCAATAATTCAGTCATTCCCTGCCCTGCAATGAACTGGTGACTCATCTGGCAACTCGAAGGTGTATCTCACCTTCGTCCATAAGTAGCTGGGATAGGCTCCGGTGACCCCTGCGACCCTAGTGAGGATTTAGTGGGTTCAGATAATGAATGAATGAATGAATTCAATCAAGCTCATTTAAGCATAAATACATGTTTTTTAACCATCTGCCATTCAAAACACAATCATTTACAACATTAAAAATGTTAAAGTAGACCAAAAAAAAAGAAATAAAATTTAAATGACTGTTCATTTGAAAGGTAAAATACTTCAAAAGGTTAAGCACCCATGGTTTAAATCTTGTAATCCAAAACTTGAAAAAAAAAACACAAAGCCCCAGACATCTTCTGGAATGGGCTCACCTTCAATATGAAAAACAGAAAGGCAACACACATGTAAAGTGCACTTAATCATCCTCAAACGATAAAAGACCAGAGATCTATTCTGGCTATAAACATGCCCTTAAAACCATTAGTGATCAGTGGGCCCTGTGAAACAGAGCAGGGCCAGTCTGTGTTATAATGGCGTTTATTCATGCTTAGGGTAATTCTAAACAGTCTCACCTCTATCCCCCCTCTCCCCTCTGAGCCAAACCCTGATCGACTCTCTGTGAGTGGCGGCCCGCCAGCACATGTTCCCTACCATTGAAAAAAGGGTAAAAATAACAGGAACAAGTTGTCGGAAATGAAATTTCAATTCATCCAGTCCCTTTATATACTGGTGCGAGAGCCTGTCGTTGAGAAGGAGGGATCAATAGTGTTTAGACAGCAGGGCAGATTTTCTAAGCGCTGGATCAATAGGAAGGAGAGAGGAAAAAATACCCTGGCTTTTCTTTGGCTGTTGTAGTAAATACGAACAAATCAGTGGCCTTAGGCTAAATGGATTGACCAGCTGTTTCCGAGTTCTGTGTTGTAAATAAAGATCCATTCCGAGGTGTGTAACTGAGGCCCAAAGGCGAGAATGCCACTGTTCAGGTTGGCCCTGGCTGGTCTGTCTAGGACCACACAGGTGTCATGACCAAAGAGATGACGAGGAGGAGGAGGAGGAGGTACAGAAGTCTGGAGGGAGAGCAGGCCAGTCTACAGGATCCAAGATGGAAACGATGGATGAATGCCTGTCAACACAAACCCCTGAAAACACCACATCCATTTCTCATATATAAACTTTAGATGCAGTTGAGAGTTTAAAATAATCTTTTTGTACTCCTATGAATTTGCTTTAACTGTTCGTAATGGCAATTATTTTGTCTTTTCTGCTTTATGCTCATAGGAGGTCAGGAAATATAAGGGGTGAGAGGGAATGGCATACATCAAATTACCCAGTTGGACCCGAGCCCCTGCTGGACTCAGCTTTGTCTGTTGTACATGCTCTACGAGGTAAGGAACTGGGGGAAAATTTACAACAATCTCAGGCATTCATACATTTTTTTTTTTCAGGGATGTACCGATATATCAGCCAAACATTGGCATCAAGTGAATATAATAATAATAACAATAAGAGTGGCTGCCAATTTGTCCAAACAGACCCTCTGACCACCACCAAACATTCATATGTATTCATACACCAGTGTGAGTGACACTGGAGGAAAGGTGGGTGAAGTCTTGCCCAACAACACAACAGCACATGACTAGGGATTCAACCCACCAGCCCTTTGGTTATTGCACGACTCGCTGTACCTCCTGAGCCACAGCTGCCCATACACCATAGAATATCAACCTTATTGAGCGCCACTGGATGACAGTCACTGTTGGCAGTGTTTATGTTGTATTTATATTATGTGTGCTTTTATATAAACTTTTCTGATTTACACTCAATTCACAGATAGGCAGAAGAGCGGCTGAAAGACTTAATAGAGTTTAGTTATGTTTTCAGAATGATCCTCTCACAAAGAAAACTTCAGATAAACTAGATTAGAGCAGACAAGAAATATGACTTTCTGGTTCACTTAAACAAGTCATTACATTCACAGATCACACTGTGCTATGATGTAGGCAACTGTGGCAGGTTAAATATCTCCACTAATATACTGGGCTAATCAGAGGGTAAGATCCTGACAGGATGACTGATCACTTGCTTGTTTTGCCTCACCTCTGGACTTATTAAAGAAAAACACCACGGGCCATGCTTTCACAAAACTCATTGGTCAACCACTGTGGAGAATGTGATGGGTGAAATTCATCACTAAAAACTCTTCAGCCCAAACAAAACACACATTGCACGACGGAACGACACAAGACCCCTGGTCATTACTGACTGCCTCCAAACTCGGCGAGAAGACACATTAAAGGACAAATGTGTGTGGAAAAAGATGGCTGTTGACTTTCGCTGTAGGGCTGATAAGAAAAAAGAAAAGGGAGACTGAAATCTTTGCTTTTGCTGTGCTTGGAAAGGAGAACTAAGCATGTGGCTCAAATCCTTCTTTAAATATTAATGCCTGATAGGAAAGACCACAGCTAAAACACATTAACGTGAATATATATATATAACAAAAATATAAACTCTGCATTTGGCCTATGAAAACGTATGGCACTGGCTGTTCTCTGGAGGTGATTTATAATTGGGTTCTTTTCGCATTAGTCCTGAAAAGCTGCAGTTTTGTAGTATTTCTGCAACAGCTGCACAAATAGACCTCATAGACAAATGGATTGTACAACTGCAGTCACATAATAGACACAAAATCTTCACAAGAATACATAAACAGAGCAGCTCGACATGTTGCATGACTCATTTGAGAGCAATTTCACATTGTAATTGAGGCCTTGTGTGTGTGTATGTGTGTTTGTAAGCGCCACTTTTCTCTGATTAAGGTGACCTTAGATTGTGCACTTACCGAATCTCAGGCTGAGCAGCAGAGGTTAGAGCACAAGTCATTGGCTTCCTGAACACATTACCTTAATGATGCCATTCCTCACGCCTCCATTTCAACACATTTAGAGATGGAGCAGTTACGTCTATTAAGACATTCAAATGTCTCCCCCAGCTATTTACCCACTGCTCGAGCACAAAAGGGTAGCCTAAATTAAGTGTGACAGCGCCAACTCGTTTCCCTTTTCAAACAGACAAAATACATAGACAAAGTCATCATGCAGAAGCGGCCATTAAAAATTTAGATTACAGCTTCCTTGCTTTCCTGAAAACTCCTGTCTATCTCTGTTTGTTAATAGGATTGTTTTTCCTTTAATATTAAAGTGCTCATTATGACAGATTGTGAAGCTGGCACTAGAGGCTGCTTGTACTCCTGTTCCTGGCATCGGATCAAACCTCGTTTACCTTGACTAGGGAATTGAATGAAATATCTGATCATTAACCCTGTGTCTGCATGTTGAGGAGGGCTGACTATTTGCCTACATCACATTTCATCCAGTGCTGCACTTCAGTCTTCACTGCGAAAATCTGGGCCAAAAGTGATCTTTAAAATGTCGCTGTAAACAATTTGGCCAATAGGTAATATCAGTTTTACTTATATAATATGATTGTTTCCGTTTTATTCTTATTTAATCTTCCTTTCATGCCGGTGAAACCAAAGTAGTTTCATTGTTAAAAATAAATAAATACATAAAAAAAATATGAAGTCTTTTAAAAGCTTTTCAGCCATTTATTACACTGTTGTCAAATGAGGAAGAAATTGACTGATTAAAATTAACACAGCCTTTAGACACAATATACACTGCCACTGTATGAGTGAATGTCATGGTATTTTCCATTAGGTTCACAGCAGTCAACAAGGCCAGCACTGACCAATATACAGTTGTGGAAAAAATTATTAGACCATCCTATGTTTTATTGTTTGGACAAATATAACTATAACAACAAAAATAGAGTTTAATTTAAGAGCTAATATCGATCCATTTTTCATGTTTTTTTTTTATAATAACCAAAATCACATAAGTTCTATCATCAATAGCTATGACATTGTACTGACAAGAACAGTGCTTTGAAGCATTCCATGTTTTCTTTTCTTTCTGTTTTAGTCATATGATACAACAGAAGCTAGTACTTGATTGCATAACCATTGTTTTTGATGACTGCTGATTAGGGGTGTAACAGTGCACTTGTTTGTACTGAACCGATTCAGTACAGGGCCTTTGGTTCAACACTGACGTGTACTGAATGAATACATGCGGCTTATGTGATGAACACAAACACTCGAGAAGCAGGGTGGCCACGCAGGGTTTTGTAGTGACAAATTCTCAGCGTGAGGCACAGAAGTCAGTCGGACGTTCAACCTTTGTTAACTTTCATTTTCTGTTTTCAGCATGTTGCAGTTTTGTGGCACAAAAGTCCACAGGTTGATTTATAGCAAAAAAGTTTTTGTTTTTTTAACTCCAGTTGGTAAAATCCACTGGACTTGTTCCTCTACTCCCTCACTGTGTCTCTGTTATGGCATGAGGTCACGTTAACAACACAATCACCTCAGGGAATACTGTAAGGTGTTTAAGAACACTCAGTAAATTACATTGTTTGCCATAAACGGACATTGAAAATTTAAAAATACATAACATGTGAGGTGTCTGTTAATGCACAAATGACTTAACTATGCTTTATAGAAATGTCCTGTGTCCCACAGGTAGTTACAGAGTGCACCCACCCCCATATCCTCCCTCCCCTACATTGGTCTCCTTCACTGTACCGAAAACGTATTGAAAATGAACCGAACCAAAGACCATACCATACTGAAAATGTATCAAACCCAAATTTTTCTGTACTGTTACACCCCTACTGTTGATGGTCTAATAATTTTTTCTGTAACTGTATCTGTATATGCGTTAGACTCTGCATGAGAAAACAAACAAAAAACATCACTTCATGAAGATATAAAAACACAAAAGACCAAAAGATAAACTTTTCCAATGACCAATGAACAGTCATCTTTCTACTTCTAATGCACTGTACAAGGATTTACGTTTTGTTTAGTAATGTATATGCACTGAGGCCACCCATGATATAGGTAGATGATCATAATTTGATTTCTGAAAGTGCTCTCTAGATCAGGGTTTCTTAACCCTGGTCCTCGAGGCCCAGTGTCCTGCATGTTTTAGATATTTCCCTCTTCCAGCGCACCTGACAGTCATTATCAGGCTTCTGCAGAGCTTGATGATGAGCTGATCCTTAATTGAAGCAGGTGTGTGGAAGAGGGAAATATCTAAAACATGCAGGACACTGGGCCTCGAGGACCAGGGTTAAGAAACACTGCTCTAAATAAAAGGGATTTTATATTTACTTGAATATATTAATTCAAGAAAAACTGTATGTACAGTAATACAGAAAACTGAGAATGTAATATATTAAAATGAATTGAAAACTGCTGTACACATGAACTGCTATGCGATGAATCCCAATGAATCGTGGTGCCAGTGAAGATTCACACTCCTGCTGCTCATCTCAGTGAGTGGTCCAAAGTGTGGTCAGGTCCCCACAGACTATATGTTCCACATTCTGGCCTGTATGAGTGGGTTTCCCTGTGTTTTGAGGTATTTGGGGGTTATTCTTGGGTGGAGACAAGGGCTATTGAGAGTGTTTATGTTCCTGGCTTGTACAGAGGCTTCTAATATGTAACACAAGGCACTTCAGTATTCAGATGCCTGGGGCTATTCTCTAAGTGGTCTTTACTTTGAGAACACAGGTGCCCTCCAGGGGTTGATGAGTGGTTGTGTACGTGTGTGTGTACGTATGCGAAGGCAGTGAGCTGGGAGGGCAGATAAAGCAGCCGTACTGTTCTGAGGCCCATGCAATGCTCTGAATAATATATCCATACATCATCAGTCCATGTCAGACTTTGATTCAGTGTGGTGGTCTTGGAGAAACCACTGTGGTATTATCTTTAATAATGCAAGCTGGGATTAGGCGCTTACTCTCTTCTGATAAATATGGGCAAATCAATTAATTCTACTGACATTTTCCCTACAGTGCATATATAAATCTAACTGTGTGTTTGCTTTCCTTGTTTTTACTCTGTAAAGCAAAAGTAAATAGGTTTTATGTCTTCATCTACATAAAAACGGCCAAAGATTGCAACAGAAAACTACAAAATATGATGCTAATATTTGAAAAATCAATGAAGTTTAGAGGGAGATCCTAAATTAACAACATATAGCTGAATATTCCCCATTGCTTTTACATCAGAATGGAAATATATGCGAAAAAATGTATAGTAGAGTATATGACATATTTCACATGTAATTAATACTCTAGCAACCATGACTGAGGAACAAAATACATTCTGCAGTGTGAACTAAACATGCAGCCATCATGTAAATAGTGATTTACCATGTTCAAATGGAAAAGCACTTTAAATCAACATAATATAAGAAAAGATCAGTTTGCTTTGCATTTCCAGCGTTCATATAGTCAGAAAGTGCAGTGTGATGGTAAGGCCTCATGGCCATTTTAAAGGCTATAGCCCACTTAGCAGATCTTAGCTGGTCCTGATGCCATTGACCTTGATAATGAGGAGCAGCTGGTGCAACATTACGCCTGCTATCTCCCCCTTCAGGAACCATCCTTTATTTCCATAAAACCTTTTATCCATTTTCTCTGTGCTGCTATACAGTCTAACGCCAGCCAAGACCCATTAATGACTACAGCAGGATAGCAAATGTCATTACATAGCTTGTCTTATCAATACTTCTAAAAACAGAACATCATTGGAAGCAGTGCAGATATAATATGTTTTTGGTTGTGTCACAATCTTGTAGGGCTAATTAAGCTGAGTTCAACAGAAAGGCTGCATTAGAGCAGAGAGGAGAGGAGAGGGTGACCCAATTAAAACCAAATCGAAACTCAGACTCAGTCTACAGTCGGGCTCCTGCACACAATGAGCAGACACCTATAAAAAATAAGGAGAACACGCTTTATTAGTAGCTAAAACACCCTGTTGCTACATTAATATTCTAGCTTAATGAAAGCTTCTTTCTTCCATTTCCCTACACTTGCCTGTCAGTGTTCTGTTCATAAATATTGTCTTATTATGATCATCATGACTTTTTTCTCCAGATATGCAGAAAAATTCAGAGCCAATTACTAGAATGACAGGTGAAATGAGAGCGTGCTGAGAAGAAATGAGGGGTTGCCATGGTGATGTAGCCAAAGAATCAGACTTTATATGTGTGGTCATGTGACTAATATCTGGCTGAACTACTGCTACGCTCAGGCCCCGTCCACCAAAGGACACTTAACCTCGATTGCTGACAGCAATCGCAAGCCCATCCCGCTGAATTTATTTGCCGTTTCTGTCTGCGGGTCAGGCTGGCTGTGTGTCTGGGGCTGAATCCAAACCCAATGGTATATTCTACTTCTCTTTAACTAATGACAGCCTTGGTGAGCTGAGCATACACTGTGGTGGAAGGCCCAAAATAAATATTTACAAATTACAAAATCTGCTGTTAGAGGAGCACCTGACAGTGTTAGATTATACTGGAGAGGAAGCAAAGTATGTCAAAGACAGTAAAACACTAATGCTTTTTCAGTGGCAACAAAGCAGGGGTCCACTGAGAGTGCATACCTCCACTTAATGTCAATAAACTATCCACTCTCAGAACAACACAGAGTCCAACACAAACTCCACATGAACACAGGAGCAAATGTGAATGTTAGTTATTCCACCTTCAACAGCTTTGACCTACACCGCTCCTAACCTATACCTTCAACCAAATTTCAGGAAAATCTGAGCAATAATTTTTGTGTAATCCTGCAGAGGGAATGCGAGTGATCAAATAACCTCCTTCATATTAAGATACTTAGGCTTATAATGAGATGAACAGCAAAGAAGTTGCTGAATGTGATGAAGAAGAGTAACACAAGAAAAAGTGACGGAAATGATGTGTGCTGTTCAATAGCACCTCTGTACCTATATGTGCTGTGTGAACTGTGTCACACTCTGATCCTCCTTATTAAGAATACAATACCTTATGCACAGAGAGGGATTACTATTTGAGAATGTGTAAAATGGAATTGGAAATGAAATGACTTGGATCAAAAGTTAATTAAGAAACACCTTGCACAAATATGTCTTTTTAGATTGTACCTGCTCATACAGCAGCATGAAGGGTTCAAATCGTTCTAACAGACAGTCAGCCGCAGACCGATACAAATCTACTCTGCATCTAAAAAGTGGTCTGTCTTTGTATTTGTCTCAATCAGAAGACAAAGTCTACTTGAGGATGTACTTGAAGATCAGAGGGGAATTATTTCTGTTTCTCCTTACCGAATCACTTTATACAAAGCAAAAGAGTGAAGCTCAGTGGCTCTGTGCTAGGGCTACAAAAATCATTTTCTGCACTGATATGAATATGTTTATCTCTTATTACAACTGATTAAAAGTCATTCAAAAGTGAAATCCAACAAACATGAATGCAGATGTTCTGCTGATAATGATGCTAGAGATAAGCATGTGGATGAGAATTATACAAATAAATAAATAAGCTCAAACAAACAGGAAAAATTATCCCACCAGAGCAATTATGGATCTAATCAGAGGTTTCTGCATGAAGGTACAGCTCTCCTATCTCACTCCCATTTGCATCATAACACAGTGTGCAATATTAATTTCCGAGTTTACTGCTTATTGGAAGTGCAAAGTATGAAAAGCCATTAAGGTCCCAAATAGGAAAGCAATTTGCTGTCACATGGATTCGGCTCTATTAAAAAGAAAAATCTTGTTAACCATTTGGAATTAGAGTCATTTGGCAAAAGGCATTCTGCCGCACTCCAGTAAAATAAGTAATTATGCTTCCCTTCCTTCTATCCCTCTCTTTCTTTCATTTGCACAGGCGAAGAGGGGAGTGGTGGATGGGGAGAGCGACTGGATGCAAAGGTAATTAAAGTTGTTGGCTATCTGTTTGGTTAATGTAGGGATCGGGCCAGCTGAGAGCCTTGGAGGCGAAGCAAAATGAGAAACACATCCATTTTTCTGTCTCTGTCTACCAGCCCCCAGGCTAACTCTCATCTGGTCCATATATCACCTATTCCAGTCCTGCAATCCAGAAACTAAACAAGGAACTATCCATATAGAAAAACTTGAACCGACTATTCCTCTGAGCTTATCTAGGTTTCATTTATGTTCCGACTGAGTAAAATCTCATTAGCAGCTCTCAGTTGTGAGTAGTGTACTGTTTAAATTAAACCATCTCCTACAGGCCCTGATGTCTTACCAGATTACATACCAAGTGCTTTTATGCCTTTTATACATCTACAATGTTTGCCACTTCACTTTCAGTGTCTCTCCTACATTTACCTTTTCAGTTTTGCTCATTTTATTTTCAAACCAAACTGTGAAGAAATCCTTCCTTCTTTAGGGGGATGGCACAGGTCACTAACAAGAGGTCCTTCACTTTTAAAAACTGGAATGGCTTATTGTCTGTCTGTGTCACCAAAGACCTAAAGAATGTATTTCTATTTCTAATATCAGGAGATTGCTATTCCTTTCTTTACCTAAGATTCAAGATACAGACATGCAGATCAGTATAAAAACACCCTGTTATAAAGAAGAACCTTCAGAATTGAATGATAGTGCGTAGTGTCAACTCCAACGGCCAGCTCTGGTCTCTTTACGTCAACAAATGCTTTTGTGTAAGACATCTGTGAGTCTTCTGAGACTCCTTTCAGTATGGCATAACACAGTCATTTCTCTTACAAAAATATAGTTACGAATTACAAAACATCTCAGACAACATCTCTCTCAAACATCTCCAAATCTATTCTCATCCCCTTCCCTCTGCCAACCTGACTCACTGGAGTGAACCGCTGCCTTGAACCTTTAGTTCTGCAATATTTTCTGGATGGTGTCATGACCTCTTAGTCATCATTATACAAGTGAAATGGCTAACCTATCCAATGCAGGCTTGGTGTTCTTCATTCCTCCACAGGAATGAAAGCCAAAAGGGAAAAAAAAAAGCGATTTATGAGGTGGCATATATGGCCTCTGAGGTGTTTTATGGTTGGACCTGCAGGGCCTATTTAGGAAGCGCTGCATGCTCTGTCCTGACCACAGGTATTGATCGTCAGCAATGGCCATGGTGAGGCTGACTAGTTAAAGCCCTGCATGTGCCCTCACAGAAAGATGAAAATGAGGCCTCTGTGTGTAATGATCTGTGTATGAGCAGGGAGAGGAGGCCACAGAGACAGAGAGGAGGAGAAATTAAATCATTCCTTTGCTCTTTCAGGAGAGGCACTGCAGCCAGCCATGCTTGGGTGCTTAATGTGGGATCTGTTTTTGAGAGGAAAATTAAAAAGAGAGAGAGGAGCAAGTGAGAAGGAGAGAGGAGGAAAGAGAGATAAATGGCTGGATGTGAAGGCGGTAAATGAGAGCATCCTAATGCAGAGAGCTGTGTGCGGATGTCCCTAATGGGGTAGGCTGATGTGAGCTGTCTGGTAGCTGACCACCACTGTTACATCGAGCCTTCCTGCCTACCCCACACCAGGCCCTCCCAGCACTGAGACAACCACGCTCCATGCTAATTGGCAGAAAACGATGGTGCATAACAAGTACAGAGGAGACATTGGTCTAATTTGAGAGGGGGTGAAACGATGGATAAAATTCTTCTAATCATATAAGGCATTTTCTTGTCTGTGAGGCAGAGCTTGTGGCGTCCTCTCCCCCCTCTGGAGAGCCACGAGCCAACACACACACGGGGACGAGGACTGTATGAGCAAGCGGATTGTGAAACCGCACAAGCTTGAAGACAAAGCAAGCAAGCAGCAACACCCGGAATCCACTTACTCAAGTTGGTCAGTCAGCAAACAGCCAGACTAAATATATAAAAGCTGCAGCACATTTTTACTTAACTGTGAAGTCATTAGTCACAAAGAGGGACAAAAACATGCTTTGCTCCACTGTGAATACAAGTCTTACTCATGTGCTGAATTTGTGAGAAGTCTACAAGATGTGTGAATTGGACAATCACGCAGTGTCAAAATCACTGGAAAAAAATGGGCGTAGTTCAGGAATAGAGTGACACTTTGTCTAAATAAACTGAATAAAGCCTTTTAAACAAAAGTAATGGTGGGTGTGAGGATGCCAATCACTTAACAATAGACATTGAATTACATTGTTTTCATTAAGGAAGTCAAGTAAGGCATAAAAATCTCCATGACTGTAGATCTCTCTGAAACTCTTTCCAGATTTTGGGTGCTGTGTAAACATGTGGCGGTGAATGTACCTTTATGAGTGCATAAGAGTCTCTGTGTGACCCCATCCTCAGAGCCTCTCACTCCTACCCCACAGGGGTGAGTGCCTGTTCATTTCACCTCCCCAGCCTCATTAATGCAGCCCTCTGCCATCATTAAGACGTTTGCAGTAAAATTAATTGAAAGACAGATTAAAAATAAATTAAGAAAAATGCGTTGCAGAATGCCTACGTGCACTTCATAAATCACCGGGGCAAAGCCAGGAGCTGGCTCCCCATAATTAACTGCAGACTATTTATTTTATCCTGACGGTATAAATTAGAATTCAGACGCACAGATTATATTAGGGCTGTCTGCCATGCGGAACTGCTGAGGGGTGTGCAGAATATTTTAAGGATACAAAGAGGAGAACAGAGGGAGAGAAAGAGAGAGGGAGAGAGAGAAAGGAAGATAATATGTAGAAAAGCAAACAATATGTAAATGCATACAAAGCAGAAAGATAACATTTGCGTCCAATAAAGAAAGTAGTACTGAGTAGCACTCAGGCAGTGCATAAGGAAACAATAGACAAAGCAATTAACAGCAGCAATCAAGTGCATGCTTAAATGAAACAACAAATGCTCGATTAAATGAACTGTGCCAATTGTTCCATCGACTCTTCGTCAGTAACAACAGGATACAAGTTTAACTGCAGTTTTAACCTGCACTGTTTGTATACATTAGGCCTGAGATCAGTAACACTGGCAGTGACACAGCACCAGCCAGGAAAATTCCCCTGCCTGCTGCATCACTACCTGGCCACTTCACATGCAAATGCACACTCAACCTGTTCTGCCAGTCAGCCTCAGACACCCCCCCACAGATACACTGGTGGTTCTCAGTCTTCTTCTTGCAGCCTGAGTGCTTCTGTGCGCTACAGTAAGAGGTAGCCACACACTGCCTCCCCGTGGGCACAGTGCCCAGACTGGCACTGAGCCAGACCTGCTCTGCCACACCGGACTGGCAAAACCCTCCCTTTCTCTCCACACTCCTGATTCCCTGCACATCCTTTCATCAGAATGCCTCTGGCCCTCTCCTCCGCCTTTCCCTGTCTTTATTCTGCACCACAGCTGAGATCAACACTTTGAAAATATGCCCTCCAACCAGCCAGCGAAACATAATGCTACCACTACTGCTGCTGGAAACAAATCAAGCACTGACACATTTGAATGCTTGGTTATTATGCAATCACACTGAAGGCAAAATGTTATCTATAAACAATATTACATCAAGGCACTGTACCAGGTATCAGGTGCATAGCACTAAAATATGAACAAGCATTGTAAGCCCCAAGATGTTTTCAATTGTGTACATTTTTATGAATCAACACAAAAAGATGAAATTTGAGCTTCCTTACTTGGCACTGGTAACACTGACATTTTTGCAGAAGAATATGAGATTATATGAGATTCCAGAATCTTTCTTAGTAGAAGACATGGTAGAGTCTACCACTAAATATAAAACAAGTATTTTGCTTAAATTTAAAGAGGAATATACATATTTAAAATTGTCCACAGTAAAAGTAGGGAAATTGCATACTAGAATCTAAAGTTTATGAGCAGCAGCTTAAAGCTCAAATAACCACTGATATTTATAAAGAGTAGATCATGTTTTTACATGAACTCTGCAGCAGACTCCCTGATTTTGTTATAGTTGTTATAGTTGCTGATATCACCTTTCAAATTTCCTGTTCCTGTTTCCTTTTTCCTGCTTACTGCTGATGTTTTTAAACTTATCAACAGTGAGATGGGAGATTTTTTTATAGGCTGCAGTGGGGGACAATAACAAAATTAGATGGTGTTTCTTTAAGAATTTAGTTTTTTTATTGTCTGTTCTGCAAATCTGCAGAGCTCCTATTGTAACAGCATCACAGAGGGAGACTTGTGCATCGTGCTGCTCCCAGCAGAGAATCCATTTAAATCCGACTGTTTCACAGGGTTAGATCTACTTTCCTTCTGAGTATAATGTCAATTTCAGTCATGTGTGTTGTGTTTTTGCAATTTGATTTTGGAGACGCTCATGTTTTGTTTTTGTTTTTTCATGCAGGACTACAGGGGACAGTATGAAGGCAGACAGGAGGTACTAGTGAACAGCCCATGTTGTTGATGGCTTGATGTTAGTTATGTCAGAGTACTTTAAAGTACACCCAACTGCTCAGTAGACCAGATTACCTCATCAACTCCCAGAATTACTATTATTAGATAGGGAATTACATACATCATATTATATTTTATTGTATATTAAAGGACCTTACTGGAATACAAAGCCACATACAGTCCAAAACTTCACCCAGCTGATGTTAGTAAGGCTTAGACCCCCAAATACCAAGCAGGTTTTTAACAGTCATAGCACGAAAAACAACCAGTCTGCCTCAGATGTATAATTTGGTTTCCCTGGTGAGTAAAAAGCCTTGGAGGCGAGTGCATACGCAGCAGTCATGTTTGTTAAGATACATGGCTAGAGCCTGCCTTTTTTCTCAAGCACCGGAAAAACCAGTAAATCACCAGCAAAGAAAATAAATATATACTTATTACATTCTGCACACTGCATATATTCACCTCCTTAACATATTGCACAGGCACAGTGCAAATGTGCAGTGCTGCACACGGGCAAAAACATGCCATGAAAAATGACAGGAGGGAGGGGTAACTGCGGACCTGGAATATAATGGTGCGGTGGAGCGGAGGAGAAATAATCATACCTAGTGGTGGGGGAAGAGGGGAGATGGGAGGAGCAAGAGGAAGATGAGTCTGTGCCCTGTAGCAGGGAAATGGAGCTCCACTGCTCTGCTGCCGGCTGCCTGATTCCCCAATAACGTTGCACAAAAGCTCCCTTCAGCAAGGGGCAACAGCAGGCAGCGTCTGCACTCTAGAAATACATTCCCCTTGATACGCCACAGCCACAGGAGACAAACACTGTAGTATTAGTGTATGTACATCATAAAAACACAGAGGTGCTAGTTATGACACGCCACCAAAAAACATGTTTACTAAAAACAAAGCAAATTATCAGATGAATATCAGCAATGACAGTGATATTCTAGCTGCTTTTTGTTATTTAGATAATTTTTTATTGGTGTCAAAATCAGCCTGCATTCCCTTCTGCTGCCTTTAGGTGTCTCTCTTTCACTTCGCATGGCAGATGCTTTCTCTCTCACTGAGTGGAGCTCCTCTGCTCCTGAACTCCCATCTACACATAATATATACACCATCATTTGAAAATGGCAGCTTTTTGAAAATTCACCTTGATTATCAGACATTAAAAGTGACTTCTCCCGAGCTGAGTGTCTGGCTAGGGGGATGGCTGCAGACAGCAGAACAATGCAGCAGGCTTGGTATTAATGCCTGGCTGGGGTGTGCAGGGAGGAGAGAGGAGCCAGCCCTTTGTTCTCTCCTACAGCCAATTATTTTTTACGTGTGCCTCTTTTCACAACAACAAGAGAGAATTTAATTTTAATGCACTCTGTGGAAAAAAAAGGAAAAACATCTACAGTATTCTTAAACAGATGGAGACTAGCACCAGCAGTTAAGTATGTATGCACATATCTCTCTATGAGGCATAGATGGATGACAGGGGCAACAAGAATGACATCAACACAAACACACACAGCAGCATGAATCGCTTCATGCAAAAAATGCTAAAACACACACTGTCTCACTAACAAACCTATGCCAACACAGAAGTATATGCAGTCCTACATTTACAAAAGAAAACCAAAAAAAAAAAAAAAAAAAAAAGACTGAAACAAAATAAAACCACTGTTATTTAATTATAATGCATTATGTTACCATGGTGG
>JAPTGZ010000018.1:40253811-40270070 GCA_029814645.1 Fowleria isostigma
AAATAATTATAAAAAAAAAAAAAAAAAAAAAAATATTTATATATATATATATATTCAGATGTCTGGATGTGCAGTAAACCTTGTTTAACAAAGATGCTCAGTAGAGATCTTTCATGTTAGTGTAAAAATATTTTCGGCTCAGTGTGAGAGTGTGACGAGAGGATTTTGCCCAGCACAGACTAGATAATTAATGGGAAACACTGTGGGATATTTGATGAATTGTACTCCCCAGCTTGCTCCTTAATTTCCCAAATTTTTTAGTTTGTAGAGTATTTAGTTACATAACAGGAATCTAAAGTGACTATTCCTGAAATGGAGGCAGTAAGGGAGACAGTTTGCTGAATGAAAATACTAATGTTGAGTTAAAAAAAAAGATGTTGAATTAAAAAAAAAACCCTCATCAGATTCTCCTCCCTCACAAAAAAATAACTCATTCCTCATCAGCGCGTACGATCACTTGAATGGAATCAATCAATCGTGTTCCGCTTGGCTTTGCTCTTCTTTGCTCTTCGTTTCCAAATCCAATCTCTTCCATGTCATCTCAGAGCACATTTATAAGGGCCCAGCCTCTTGATTATCTCCCTCCCTTGCCTCGCCTCCCCCGCTGCTGCATGCTCCAACGTATTAAATTAAATGAGGTGTCTGTCCAGGTCACCCTCGCCCCAGCCTCTCCCCCCGCTCTCACTGCTGGTAATCAAGGGAGAAGACCCCTCCCTGCTGGTTTTGTGCCAGCCAGGCTGCATAAATTAGCATTAATGAGGGCTGGAAAGACCTGCAGTAAAGGAGGGAGGGGAAGACAGAAAGGAGCGCAGCCATCCCTCGAAAAAAAAAAAAAAACACAAGAAGGGGGAGAAACAACGGCAGATACAGCTTTAGACTGAATACCCACAAAAGGTTACATTTCTCTGTCGTCTTACTGGCTTCCTTTTCAAGCTCGTCTTTCCCCGCTGTAGCCTAGCCTCTGTCTTTCCACTGGCTATCTCGCTCAGCCAGGCTCGACAAAGCTCAGAGGAGTAAAACAGTGGTGGCTCGGGTTCTGGCAATAATAAATGAATCATAGATGAGGCTGTGTGAACACTGTTAACATAATCCCACAGCTCTGGCTCAAAAATACTGCAGGGCACTAACGTCTTTGTTGTTCATCAAATATTGATACGTACATAATTATTTTTGCATATGTGAGCACATTCTGAGTATATATATATAGAGAGAGATAGATACATTTCTGTAGGAGAGGCATTTTTAGCATTGGTTTTATGAAGGCAAATCTGATTCTGGTGGATCTTATTAGACCTTAATTACCTAAGGGATACATACAATTATCTTGTCATAATACAGCTCAACATGTGATGTGTTTCATTGACAGTATTTGTGTGTATTCAGTTGACTGTGATTATGTCTGAAAATCTGTCAAAGCAGCATGCTGACGTACAGCATATTGTTGGCGTGCTCCCCTCTCCTCTGCTCCCTAGTAATCAACCATGATAGCTATGACAATTACAGGAAAAATCATCGCATCACTTCATTCGGCTGCTCCCTAACTTTAATTGCTTAATGCATCCTTTACTGCTGCACTGCTCTGCTCCTCTATCTCATCATCCCTCCCTCCACCCCACCCACCTTTTCTCATCTCCTCCACTGCCACCTCATTTACTACCAAGTTCTTCCTGGTAATTAAAGCTGAACTTCATGTAGGCCTCTAGTTTGGGGGTGGCAAATTGACACAATAAGCCAATAACTGCCGTTTCTTTAAGTTTCACACATAAGGTAAGCCTAACGTAAAGATATACCTTCCACAGCCAGTGAGAGAGAGGTGCCCCAAAAACTACAGCATCACTTTGAATGTGGTGCATCTGATGTTTATGAGTGAAATCATGCAATGATCAAAGACCAGTGATGCTACATTACCATATTTACTAGAATTAATTAAACATATTAATAGATAAACTTGTTACTGATGTGCTGGCTATGAAAAAAAAAGGCCTATATTTACAACATAGAACATTCTGAAAAATCACTGATCTGACTATATGCAGTAAAAGCACCATATGGAAAAGTCTATTAATATTTATTTGAAATTATCCATTTTGTAGTGACTATTTACCTGAGATGTTGCTGTAGCTGACACATGCTTAAATAAAAGTTTATTCATACAGTCAGCTCACTAATGTAGATATTCACAAAAATATTATAGAAAATAATAAAAAATATATATACCTTTGCATAAACCAAAGTGGTACAAACTAGTTAGCATGTCGTATCTGATGTTGAAAAGCTGAGAAATTTCATTTTTTTAAATGTATTGATAGGATTGGTGGTTTAGGAGTTATTAAACATTTTGATCAGTACATTTTTATTTAAATATGGAGTAATTATTCATAGGTTATTATGCTATTATTTTAATTGATATCACAATTGGGCTGAATGTGGAACCTGAATTAAAACAAGTATAACACCTTTGACTTTTAATAACTTTAGTATCATTTTTGTATTTTCCAAATACATACTGTGGGCCAAATTAGAACAGTAGGCAGGCTGGTTTTGGCCGTATCTTTGCCACCCCTGCTGTAGCGTGTCTACAATCATTGCTCTGAAATATGTGCAATGATAATAAAGGCTATTCTGATTCTGATTCTATGGACAGGTCTGTCCAAAGATTATGAGGGTTAGTGATCAGCAGGTTACCCCATGAGTTGGGTTGGGTCGAAAGAATAACCATTTATTTGTGGGGCAACAAAAGGTTGAAAAAAGCCTGGCCTGCACATTACTGCAGTATGCACCTCACAATGAATACACACAGACCATCCAGTGAAAGTGAAAACGTAAGACGCTTTCCATACCTTTGGAAACTTTCATTTGAAGGGGCAGGACATTTGTTTAAGGGGGCATCCGCCACTCCCACCCCAATCTTTGGATTGGTATCCTAAGACAAATAAGTATTACATGGTGGTTCTTGGTGGAAACACAAATACAAAGTAGTGAATACTATATAAGCTTCTTGCTTATTTTATTTGCACTATTCTAAAGTGCTATGCTATACTGCATACACTAGGATACTTAAATCAGTAATTTTCTCAGGCTGGATAAAATATGTCTGAATCTGGACTGAAAAAGGCTCCTACATAGTCAAATAAAAGTTACTTGCTTAGGCTTGATTATTTGGTATAATTCTTGAGTAGGTGGTAAAAGAGGAGTTAGTTGTGTTTGAGTCTGATGTAAAGAGTGGTCTGCTGCATTATCTGAAAAGGCATGTTTCATACACAAACCATGTCCATTGGACAGAAAGAACTCTTCATTTTTATCTTCACTTCTTAGAGCTCTTTTACTGTTCATAATTATCCTGTTGTTTGATAATTTTGCCTTAAACACAAATGTTCCACCTACATCCATGACATGTAAAAGGATGAAAATTGTTAAAATAATGAAAAATATTGCTATTAAACGAAGCAACAGGGCATAATATGAAATAGCAGATGTATTTTCATTCGTCACAAGATATACCGTATTTGTCAGACTAAGTCATACTTTTTTTCCACTTTTTTCATGCTAACATCTTCAGACTGCCTCAGCTCTTCAGTTTGTTGTGCGGTAAACAAAGTCGCAAAAACACCTCTAGGTCCCTCTGGTGAG
Source organism: Fowleria isostigma (assembly GCA_029814645.1). Lineage (NCBI taxonomy): Eukaryota > Metazoa > Chordata > Actinopteri > Kurtiformes > Apogonidae > Fowleria > Fowleria isostigma. The sequence continues at coordinate 40,257,442 of JAPTGZ010000018.1, forward strand.
ATCCAGACCCCATTGACGGATCCTCCCTGGTCCCAGACGCATAGGACTGGTTGACACACCAGAGATCAGGGACTCAATTAGCTGCACAACTAACTGATAAGCCAAGGCTTATTGGCTGCTAGCTGCTAGGATCATAACGCTAACTTATTTAGTTGGTGAGTGAATGGTGATGCCCGCAGCCCTGGTGTTCCACTGAACATCTGAGAAACTCTTTTGTACCTGTTGTTTATTTTTATAATGAGAACTTTATTTGAAATTGCTATTGGACTGTTGTTGTTGTAGTTCCAAGGGTCTGTATCAGAGTCCAGAATGACGTTGTGTTTTTTGTGCCTGTTATGAGTCAATGGCATTTTCATTTACCCATTTGGGGGTGAAAAAAGACAACAATCTACCCATCTAAGCTGTGCAATTTAAGAACTAACTGGCTAACCAAACATCAATAGTCACATTAGCATTAGCACGCTATCATTCTGGGGCTAACGTTTACTGTACAAGAATCATATGTCTCATCAACACCAGATGCAACTAGATTCAACTGACTACATTCTGTGTCTATAATAAAAACACAGTCCTGAGGCAGACAAAGGATCCAATAAACTGAACAAACATACACCTACGGGTGCAACTTATACTCTGGTGCAACTTAAATGTTTTTTTCTTCTTCATGATACATTTTTGACTGGTGCAACTTATACTCCGGTGCGCCTTATAGTCTGAAAAATGCGGTATAATAATCGTATTGTAATCAGTGTCAGCATTAGTGTGTTGTAAATATCTATGTCATAATACTGGAAGGGCTAAGAGCGTGTGTGTGTGTGTGTGTGTGTGTGTGTGTGTTCGAGGATTCTGACAAATGTAGACATTTTTAACTGGCTGAGTTGGTACGTACAGCTGAGGAATAGTCCCGCCTCCTCATTTAATATCTCACCAATTTGATAGGATCAATATTTTTGGAGATATTAGTCATTTTGGTATACAATATGAGCAGTACCCCACTGCATGACAAGACATTAAGTTAAAAACACAAACGCTGCATTTAATCCCATGCTCCCAACATGACACAACCAAGAACCTCTGGCACACAATGGGAGAACCAAGTCCGACTGTGATCACAGACTAACAAGCTTGGTCTAGTTCTTAGTTTAGCCCGGATCCACTCCACCAGTCCCAGTCAGCCCTGGCCTGTTAACTTCCCCCTCTGGTCAGCCCCCCACCCTGTCCGCCGTAACATAGCGAGATGGATGAGAGTTCAGTGGATCTGATTCCGGACACAGGATGCCAGTGAGTTGCAATAAGCCGTTATTTTCAGTCCTGTGTAAAAGTCTCTGGTCCACGTCGATGTCAATATAAAACAAAATGAGGTCCAATCTATTTCTTTCTAATCCATGTTACACAAGTAAGCTTAGTCAACTCATCCAGTCATGTGACTGTGAGGAAGTCTTGCAGTAATAATGTACAGCCCTTTCAAACACATATAGCCCATAAGGTCATTGTGAATGCAGTCTTTCCTGTTACTTTCAATTTCAATACTGAACAAAATAAGGGCCTTTTTATTTGTTCTAATCTGTGTGTTACAACAGCAAGTTTAGCTCAGATCCCCATTTTATCAACTCTACTGCTTCTAGAACCCGTGGATTCCCACAGGTCAACATGCTAGTAGTAACATGATCATAATAAGCTTAGGAACTCTACAATTGTTTTAATTAGAGATGCCGATTAAAAGGAAGCAGAGGAAAAAGGATTCTGTGTTTAGTAGATAGTTATGTTTTAGGGGTTAATGTTCATGTCAACATACCAGCACTCTGAGAATGAGATCTTAATAATTAGCAGATGATCTTAACCATATTTAACCATCTCCTGAAAGGTAGTTTTCAGGATGGTCATAGATGACAAGCACACATCACCAATTCAAGTTCCCTGTGATGTCTTGAAAGGTCTTATTAAGTTTTTACAGCTGAGACTGACATTAAACCATGTAAAGAAGGGTCATAAGGGATACTACAACATAGTGGTTGAAATTAGATATGTTAGAAAGGTAAGGTTGAACTCTTAGACTGGAATTTGACAAAAATGCAAACAATTATCAGGCCCAAGAAACCTTTTACATGGTACACACACAGCTGCAGTCAGCCATTATTCAGCTGTACACCTCTGACAACAGCTTAAGGAAAGGGTGCTCTGAGAGCTGGAGTAGAAGCTGTTATTAAGCAGCAGCCCAGTGCTTGAGCAACTGAGCACAATAAAAATTCCTTTTGTTTAATTAACTTTTATGGCCAGCAAAGAGAACATGCTGACACCTGTCTTGTGCAGTACGACCGATTATTTCTTGCCTTCTGCATCTGCACATGCAGTATAAGTGGTGTGTGAGTATGTTTGGGGGTTGTGCTGAGACAGGTCTGCAGCAACTATGAATCATGCTCTTTCCTTCCCTTAAATGTGCAAAAAATATCCAGCAACATCCCCAACAGAAATATCAAAATATTCTGTGTAGCTGTAGGCAGATGGAAACGTACTATCAATACTCCATACGTTCTAGAGCAACCAAATAGCAACATTAAATGCTGTTTTCACAGAAACATGTTAAATGCTTTACCACACTTTATAGCAAACAATCCAGACTCGCACATATCTGGTCTCACACACAGTTTGCCAAGGATGACACAAATTGGATCATCTAAAAATAGAAATGCATTTCAGAAGCACAGCAAAGTTTAGCAGCAGCTAGAAAAGTCCTGGCTCTACAGGGATTTTAATTAGTGTTGCTCAGTCAACAGCATAGCAACCCACTTTTTTCTTACTAATAAACAAAGCCAGACTTCTTTTCATCATGAACTAAAAACACATAGCCGGGGTTGATAAGAACAACTGCTGTTCTCTGCTAACTTCTATCTCCTCCATCTTGACTTGAGAAGTGTGATAAAAGAAATGGTGTAGAGAAGCGGAAATTAAATTTGTGACAGATTTCAAGACCGGGCTTATAGAAGAGGAAAAAAGACATTTTCTGGCCAGTATTTAAAAGGGTAGAGTTAAGAGATGACTTGGTGGTTGTTCTTAATGTATTTAGCTAAAAGCCATTTCACCATTCAAACATACACACCTTGACTAAATGCATTCAGACCTAAGGCTTTTACAGTTAATTTCAAAATACATTCCCCGATAGTTCAAGTCGCCAAATTCAAAATTTACTTTTATTCTACTTCATTCTATTCTTTATTCTAAATATGTAATTTCACAGTAATACTAGAAATCATTTAGAATTTTAGCTTTTATTTCTATTATTATATTCTCAGCTACTGTTACTTACAATCTGGAAGTTCTAGAGAAATCATGTTATGACTTTGAAAACTTTAGTTGTGTTTTTATTAGGACTCAAACACAGGGGCACCCATCACTGTATTTTGCTCTCCTTGTGTGGAAACGTCTAAAGAAATCAGCCAAAACCTGAACAAAATAAGTTTAAGGCTTATACAACTTTGAATTTGAACAGTTACTCAAAAGTTAGACTGTATTGATATTTTTCTGTCTTTGTGATCATCATGTTATTTGACCTAGACTATTGCTGAAACTTCCTCATTACAAATGTAGATAACACAATATACTCATAATGACATTTGTTTATTCTACAACATGAGTTACCAAAATTCACCAGATACTATGGAGAGCGTCGCATCAGAAAAGCACAAGATCAAACACATACATGAATCTTTATCATCTACTATTAGACTAAAAGATTTTGGTGAGAAAAACAGCTATAATTACAAAATAAAGTCCCGAAAACCTCCCCAACATTTTGAATGGAGCTAATAATTCTTAAATAACAGCTGAATGTGAAATAATTCAATATGTATATCTTAAATAAGCACTATTTAAAAGATTTTTTAAGTCACTTTATTACTTTGCAACAATAAAAATATACCACACTATGTGTTCCACACTGCCACAGTGTTCCACTGTCATCCCCCATCTTTCTCTGAGCTCATCTTTATTGCTGTGCCCCGATATCAATAGATTGCCTCTCAAAAGCATGCAGTAAAAACTCGCATTAAACACAGCAACCTTGAGGTTACAGACAACCACAAAACACCAAAACCTACACATTTATAGAATTCCACCAGACACACGAGAATAATGGAAAAAAGAAAAAAAAAAGAAAAACTATTTAACCAGTTGTGATGATTTTAAGCATTTTGGGAAGGCATTTAAAGTGTCCTTGCAATGTGGACTCAAGAAATCCTGTTAAGGTAGAAAGAAGAAAAGAGGGATGGGCCTTGATTGATGGCCAAGGATGAGTGATTAGAGCTGTAAGCTGCAATAATATCTTCTACAGCAAGGCGTGCTACAGGAGCCAACCACAGAGCTGTAAACATTTCACTGCATCCGCACATGCTTTACTGCCTTTAAAGGGAGGAGATGTGCATTTAATACTGAAGCAAGCTGCTGCCAAGACCCATTACTACAACCCTGTCCCAACACACCACCGCATGCATACACCCGTCACAAAACACAACTCTAGCAAAGCTTACGATCCCTCCCATGTTGTTTTTTACAGATATGACAAAATAAACCCCCTCTGAAAACCTGACTGACATTTCTTCTTTTCTTCTGATATATTGTGGTTGCTAAGTGGATTTTTTAAATTAATTTTAATTAAGGGTCTTGTGGTTTCAGAGTCCTGACCACTTATGTGACAGCTACAACTATGCAAAGAAACTGGAAAATTCACAAATAATATCAGCTTTGTAAATGTGATTGGGTGTACATACTTATGTCGCCTTCACCTCTATAGCAAACACACTTAGGTCTGTCTGAATGCACCAAAAGTAGAAGCATTAAATACTGTTTATGTATGTAATTTGTTGTGATTCTGTTGTCAGAATCTAATCATGTGATAACCTGATAAAAAAAAAACTCACAGCCCACAGTGAATAGCTCCATTTCTGTTCTTCTCAAGTTTCAAATTTCAAGCTGTGAGATCAGAAAATTAATTTTTCTACCGAATGAGTGAAGAACATTTAAGATAAGAAAGGCAACATGCTGAGTAAGTGACAGAGTAATTGCATTTTCAATCCATAATTGTCCAAAAATAGATAAATTAATAAGATTTTGAATTGAGATCCTTCTTTTTTTTGTTATTACCACTTAATACATGGCGTCTTTGTTATTTTAACAGTATTTGTTCAGAAGAAGCACTTTTATCCATCACTCCCCTTTTGTTATACCTTAAATTTACAGCTTCTGGAATTTTTATGACACACAGGCTGTTAAAAAATGAAAATTGTTTTTATGGGAGTACCCCTGCTCAAGTGGAAGGAAACTATGAGCGTTCTCAGCAGTTTTACGTGGTGAAGGAAAAGGACCTGTTTGCACATTAATAAATCTGCAGGATTTTGGAGATGTTGGAGGGGCATGTGCATGCACAGGTGCAGATACATGCCCTGAAGGTGTAATGATGTATACAGTAAAGACCAGATTTCTAACATACAGAACTGAAGTGTACAGAACTGTACACTGAAAAGTAGGGATATAAACAATTAATGGACTATTGATTAATTGGCAATAAGAATTTGCTCCTTTAAATTACAGTGATTGTCTATTAATTGACGCCCTGTGATGCAGTGGCTGGGATCACTGGTCATCAAACTGGATCGTGATTTTCATTTCATTATTTATTTTGAGCAGAAAAAAGATAAAACAAAACCATTTTTAGTGTGCAAGAAATTGGATAACAGAATAAATACATTAATAAATAAAAAATAATCAAGACAATATAACAAATATTATGTACTCTAGTAACTGCAAAACAAATTCAATATGTATTGCTCAAAAAGGAGTGAGAAGAAGAAAACTTATTAAATGCCAGCCCCATCACATTTATACAACTTAACACATGACTTTTGCTTCCTTAGAAATAAAGTCACATCTGTTCAAAGCCCTAGCAATGCAATGGTGTTGATGGTTAGAATGGCTTTAGGGGTATGGTGGAGCCAAACACAGACCAGCCCACATCTCTGGGAGGCCCAGTGGATACAGGTTAGAAGTTGTGAAAATTTGATGTAAGGTCCACTGTGTAACAGAGGACCTTACTGGCATTTGCCTGCAAATAAATCAGGCAAAGGTAATTCTTGACTAGGAAGTGACTGTAATTAACACTGTTTGCATGTAATCTGAACAATCATTATAAAGCTGCTAAAATAATGTGGGAATTTCTCTTAATCCAGATTTGTGAAAGTCTTTTCTATTATTAGATTTTCCAAGTAAATGAACGAGGTCTGAATGGAGGAACAAGCCAAACATAAGAAACGCCTTACTCCCAACTAGCCAATTTGACAATAACAGTCAAAATATTAACTTGTGGCAGCTTCCAGGTTGTTTAAAGACATAGTAAAGGTAAATATAAAAGGCTGAAAAACATACCAGACAGATAATACAACAATATCATGCAAATAAAGTGTTTGGCCTCAGTGACGTAAAAAGACAGAATGCATGCATTACTGAAAGGAAAAGCTGGGAGCTGTGAAACCCTGCACTTGAATACATTTATCCAAGGTGTACGTGAACTACCGAACTTAACTGTATATCACTGACAATTTAGACACACACATTCCACCTGAGATCCCATCAGCAGTCAAATTGGGAAAGTGCTGGGGATGTGAAACCAGCGAGAGCCTCAACAAGGCCTGAACCTGGCACACCACTGAGACCTAATCAAAACACAATCGCATCCACTGCCAGAACAGACGTGCATGAGCCCACGCCCGTACACTCATTCTCTCTGCTCACATTCATACCCAAGCAAACTCCAATCACTCCCCATCCTCTTTCACACAAACACTGTTAAACAAATGCACACATAATCATGCACACACTCACAGAAAAACATTAACTTGCAGTCACACATGGGCACACATATTCTGTCCATTGCAATCAAACTTCGGCCTATTTCAAACTATCCAATGCTCTAAGGTGGAGAGATGATGTATGAAACTGCCCAGTTAAATAGAGGCTCTTATCTCTCACTATGACCCATGACTTGAGTTTATCTCCATTATACAGTGGCTCCTTTCAAAAGCTTCACCTCTCTTGGAGGTTATTGGTATGGAAGACACAGACAGGAGCCGTGGTTGCATATGAGGATGAGCCCAAAAGCTTCTCCAGTTGGGTTTAGCCTTCCTTCCTAATGCCCTGGCCCCCTGGACAGTCTATCTGCAGTCCTTGTCAAGTCCACAGTCCACTCACTCAGGTGTGACAGCATCACGGCTGACCAGCTCCTAGGTCAGCATTCCCACAGCTAATCCTCACAGATAGACCAAATGCTGACCACAAGCAAATAATTGCTTTCAGTTGGGTCTGCCAAAGCCACTCTAATGTGGGAACAGGTGTCTCAAGGTAACAAGAGTATTTTTTCCCCTTGTGATTCGTTCAGTTCTGCTAAACTAAGAGATTCTGTTGGTAAGATGTCACTGATAAAATTAGGTCTGGTGCTCGAGGGTGCTGCGTTTGAGGTAATGCTAAAGCATCGACACTAATATTAAACATTTTTTCAGCTCCATCCAGGAGCCAGAGAACCTTTGTATGCCAAGTACACAAATATGTCTGTTGCTTCATCAGGTAAAACGTACTGACTTTGAAGTATTTTCCTATTTACTACCATCCATTGAATTTGGCACCCTTTCCAGAGAGAACAAAGGAGGTGAGCTGCCGAGTCGTAGCTGTGTCAAGAGCCCTATCAAATACTCTTGACTTCAGCAGCAGGAGAGCAGACAATGGATATGCAGACTAAAGATAAACCGATGACATGATAGTGATGCACAACAAACTTGACTTTATAATACAGAAACTCCATAAATAAAACAGCATACAGTATGCCCTTAAAAAAGAAAGCAAACAAATGCACCCTCTGCCTCTTCCTCTTGACATGATTTACATTGCTGTAGTTATACTGATAAGTGGATCTGTCAGATAGTGAAGAAAAGTCAACCCAGTTACAAAAACACAGACATCTTGTAGATGGTTTGTGCAGGGTGTTGAGAGTTTGGCACTACTGTGGATGGTTTACATATCAATGTGAATAATAAGAGAATATTGGAAATGTTTCAAGTCCAACTCTCTTCCACTAAAAACAGAGTCAGAGATACTGTGTAATGCACTGGTCCTTTCAATAATATTCTATCTGCCAAAGCAAGACAATGACTTCTGTGCTTTCTTTCCCGGTGAGCGTCACTCTGAAGCAAAGGATAAATGCTGGAATCACCCATTGGCTTCAGGGGGTCCTGTGGGGCCAAGGAGCAGGCTGCCAACACAAGGGAATGAGACATGAGAGAAAAAGAATCAAGAATACTCCTCTCAGAGAAAAGAACAGTGCATCTTTAGCACATACACACTTAGCTGTCCTTTTGAGTAGGATTATGGGGTTTAGGTGCTACAGTGAAGCTTCAGATGTTTGAGTCCACAGACAGAGGCCCAAAGCTTGGTATCAAGTTAACACTGACACAACACACCAAAGCTTCAGAGGGCTAGATGTGCCATTTCTGACACAAAGTGCAGTGTTGCAGACTTTAACATCCCTCTTTTTCTTCATTTCTTTTTTTTTTCTCTCATCTACTCTTGTCTCCTTCACAGTCCCTTTCTGTCAAGTGGCACAGAGGAGAAAGAGCTGAACATCTGTGTCTGCTTACTGGGGCAAGTGAGCATTTGAAATGACAGAGGGTGACGTTGGCTTGAGTGCTAGAGAAGATGCCTCAGAGCTAAGTGAAGGACCATTAGGGAGACGGTGATAAGATGCATGCATGTAGACAGGGTTACAGAGTGTTCACCTTGAACAGTCTGGTGTCATCTGCTGAGGAGGGCTATCACACGGTGAGAGCACAGCATCAAACTCCAATCAAACTTCACCGCAGCTGACAGCAAAATCAAACCGATGCCTACACAAACACACACACACACACACACACATACACACACACATCGAAAGGTGCTATGACCTCCACGCTCTGTTATTATTCATGCACAGTGACTAGCTATTACTTTGATGCCTTCTCACTTCGTTTGGCATTCCAGCACTGGTCAACTAAGCAAAAAGCTTTCAAGAGCTACAGTAACACTGATGAAGTGAAGATTCTTGTCAAAGGAGACACTTCAGGTAAAGACAAGGGTGAAAGAGAAGGCATATAGTGTATAGATTTAGGTAATATAAACATTACAGTTCAGCCACCCATCTGTATGGTTACAGTTATTTCCTGGAGGACAGAACAACTGCAACATGTCCTTTAATAAAACTAAGAAAAACGGTTTCTGTGTCTTTATACAACACAGTTTATGGTGTTTGTATTTATTTATTTATATCAATCTAGTGTTGGTATACTCGATTTACAAATAATCTCTTGATGTAAAGATTCTGTAAGCCAATGATTGTTATCTGGAAAATTGTGATGTAAATATGTCTGCATTGTGTGTGTATATACTAAACAAAGAACACTGCATGAATTGAATAAATATAAGCAAACAGTTAATAAAACAAAAATGCTCAACATACTATAACATTGCCGCTGCATAACCTATGTTCTGTTTACATTTCAGTCCCATTTTCCATATGTGCTGTTTATCTGTTGCTTCTGAAATACTGCAGAAGCATCTTCCCTTTCCAGGAACCTGACCTTGGACATATGTAACCTTGTTAGCTGGACCAGTGCAGGGATAGAGAATCAGGCAGCAAATGGCCTTAGTTTGTCCCCCATGGCTCAGAATTGCAGACACATGTGCACACACACAAACACAGTCTCTATCTTGCCCCTTCTTCCCACTGGTGTTTGCAGAGTTGAAATTTCTTTAATAATTTATGCTGTTAATAATCAGCTTGGTCTCTGTGGTACAGAGCAGTCCTGTTCAAACATAGCTGTGCGTGTGTGTGTGTGTGTGTGTGTGTGTGTGTGTGTGTGTGTGTGTGTGTGTGTGTGTGTGTGTGTGTGTGTGTCTGTGCAGCACAATGAAAATTGGACATTGTTTGAACAGTAAGGTGAAGGTGTATGTATGCATGTGTGTGTGATTGCAGTATGAGCTATCACAAACTCAGCAAAATTGACTGATGTGCTGGTTGATGGTGGTTATAGTGTGGGCTCCTGTGTCAATATATGGGAAAGCATAGATTCCATCCACTTCACAGGTAACACTGGACTATCAGATCTGACTGAGTAATGACAACACTGCAGTATATGATGAAAGATGTCGAAGCTTAATTGTTGCTGCACTAAAATATTAGCTCCTGTATAGTTAGAACCATGATACAAATCTACAAATGTCTCTTGGCTGAATGGTGATTGTTAATGTCTCAGTATTTTCTGGAAAGTAGTTCTATAAGTTGAAATGTACATCGAAGCCACACTTGACACATCCTGATCAGTTTTATGAATCTAAACTCTGATCAAAATAAAAATACAAAGGCAAGCTTTCCTTCCTTACATGAAAAAATACAGATACAAGGCATGTAAACCAAACATTAAAACAGCCTATATTAAAACTTTAGTATGTTATCTTTAATGGCATCTAATGTTGAAGTTGCAGACTGCCCCCAGTTGAACACCCCTCACCTAATCTCACATAGCTAGACCTATCTCCACACTTCATTAGCCCTGTGCTAGTGCTATAGATAGGTCTGGCACCCTCCACTATCATCGTGGAAAAGGGGTAAAAGCTATCTTGGATTTTTGGCTAGTTATTGGGTGGTGCAGAGCACAGGATGCATTTGCAAACTAGTGTCAGGAGACACGTTGTTTTGGTGGAATGTGGAATGTTCACATGATGAAGCGTATTGTGGCATTACAACAGTACATATGATACAAAGTGCTTTTCTCAAAGCCTGCAATTTTTAGAGATGGTGTTGTTCCTTCACATAGCAAGGAGAATTTCAAAGTAATATCCGATAGCAAAAGGAAGAACAAAGAATGTCCTACCTCTGTGCAATGGAAAAATTTACCCTTATTCTGGCAGAGTACTTCCAGCAAGCCAGACTGCCTCTCACCCAATCCTTCCCTACGGTGATCATGTAACATGATAGATCCCCATAAGAGCCGAGTTTGGTTTGTCTACTGTGGTCGTACAGTGCTCACCATAAATGAGTACACTTCCAACAGATTTGTCAAAAAATCTTTAGTTTTCTTTGAGAATCAACATTTTCTATGGGACACTATAAAACAAATCATGTTCTATACAACTCTGTTTTGTTCAAATTTTTTGAAACTGAGCCTATGTTCATTGAGATATTGATTAAAATCTTACTTTTCAAGGGGAGTGTACTCATTTATGCTGAGCACTGTATAATGACTTTACAAAAAACGCGGTTCATTATGGTAAGATTCTCCCTCTGTAAATGTAAACGGGTTATTCTAAAGTAGCAAAACTACATCCCTCTAAATTTTACAAAGTGAACCTTTTGATAACTAGCTCATCTGAGAGTACTCCTTCAGTTGCCATCAATGATAACATACTGATTAAAATAGAGTACAATTACAGGCCTTCCTGTCCTGCTTAAGAGCTGCTTATGAAGTTCGTCACAAATTTTTCATCAAATCTGTAAAACCCAAGTGATAGCCTAAGTATCACGAATCTGTTAGTCTTTCTGTGATTACACACCTGAGTCACTCGCCTCACAGTGATGAACTTTGAAGTGTACTCCACTATAAACAGCCCATTTGTTTACATACCAAAACGAAACCATCACTGTGGGATTTTTTTTTGGAATTCCATGTGGTGGAGTACATTTCAAAGTGGAGTACATTTCAAAGTTCTTCACCATGAGGGAAATGATTCAGGTGTGTAATCATGGAAAGGCTAACAGATTTGTGATACTTAGGCTATCACTTGAGTTTTATAGATTTGATGAAAAACTGGAGACGAATGTCATTTGCAGCTTTAACTCTCAGTACTCCGCTGGTTCGCAGGTGCCCCCATGCAACAGCACTGGTACTTTGCAAAATATCTCAGGAACCACACAATGAAACTTTCATTCATTCATTTTCTGAACCCGCTTTATCCTCCCTAAGGTCACAGGGGTCGCATGGAGCCTATTCCAGCTACTTAAGGGCGAAGGCGGGGTACACCCTGGACAACAATGAAACTTAATGGGGAAAATCTATGATGAGCTCGAGGCAATTCTAGCCTTTCCAGAAGGTTTTCAATCCACCCGTTAAGTGCGGTGTTTTTTTGGAAACTTTGCATGTGAATTCCACCATTATAACTCAGTGATATGTTCATTATTCATTACATTTTGTGATAAAAACAAGCTAAATTATGTTAGCAGACTTCCATATTAAAGCTTGATGTAAACAATGACAACTTTTGGTAGGTCTCTCGACCAATGAGATGCTCCAATTTCTTCTTTTTTTGTTTTTATGACGTGACATCTAATCCGAGCAACCAAATGATTATCTTCCAGTCTCGAAAACAAAGGGACAATAATCATCTCCCATGACCAAAACAAAGGTAAATAAGTTTGTCTTGTTCCACACAGAAACTATTTCCTGGAGTGACACAAGTGACTGAGGAAGTGAGGAATAAAAGGAGTGGAGAAAAAATGTAAAAATGTAAATATTTTTGGTTGTGTTTGTGTTAGAATGTTGGGATCTTTTTCTCCTGAT
>JAPTGZ010000018.1:40294287-40313851 GCA_029814645.1 Fowleria isostigma
TACAAATAAATGTAGGATTATTACTTTGGTGTGAGTCACAATATGGGGGGAACTATCATGCTTGGCGGAGGTCTGCAGTCTCCGAGTGCTTTTTTAGTTGTTTATGTAAATTATGTATGTTTTGTTTACAACAATTATATATTTGTGTGCATATAATGAAATATGTATAATAATGAAAAATATAATAACTATTGTACAACTCAAAATAAATTAAAAATTAATACATAAAACTTTGTTTCCAAAATATATAGACAAGCTTCAGACTTGATGTCTTATCAGAGATTTTACCACATGCATGAAGTGCCATTACAAATGGGGTCGAAGCTTAGTTGGCAGAATATGCGAGGAAAGATGGGTGTTTATCGTATCACCAGCTAAACCACTCGTTGTTACTTTTGTACACGATCCCCAACTAGCCTCTGGGTAAAGAAGTAAAGACAGTAATTCCATGAACAAGTGTCATGTTGTCTCATCCTAAATCACATCATATGCCAACTCTGTTTATCCCCAGAAAACTGTCAGGCCTTTAACACAGATGAATTATGAAGTGACTACAAGACTCTTAATTACCCAATCCACCCAGTCTAAATAATGTAGTATTCTGCTTACAACCACGTTAGCGCACATTTCATGCAATACTTAACATAACTGCTTAACACAGCCCTGGGCTCCCGTGGACTGGTGTGTATTTCAGGATTAGACTCATTAGAGATGTGTCTGCATGTGTGAGTACATGGATGCATATGCCTCCACTGACTAAGCCATGTGGTGCATGCAAAATGCAGCAATTCAGGAAAGAGACAAGTGGCAGTGGACATGTTTACCCTCTGGCACTTGTGTCTGGTCCATCAGGCGTGAGGGGGTGGGGGCTTAGGAAGCATCTGCTAGTAAAGTGTGGAGTGCAGTGCAGTCAGGCAGAAGACATTCACAACTACAAGCAGGCATGCAGACAAAGCACATACCTGCATGGTAATATCTGCCACTATAATTATGCTGCCAGGACACTGAACTTATCTGTTGTGCAATGATAAACACGAGGCAATGATACATGCACACAGCTTGGCCTTCGTGTTTACAAAGTCTTTCTGAGCTGTTGGTTTATGCATAGGCGGATGATGAGCTGTCTGGTGTACCTCTTGCTAAAAATGCAAAGGGGCAACTTGAGTTGGCTACAATTAACAATCAAATAGTGTATAAAGTTTCTGAATACACGAATCAAGTTCATATCGGTCCATTTTACATATGAAATAACATATAACAGCTCTGTAATAGCCAATCCAAACTAAACAATGCAACTCAATTTGAGAAAATAACATTGAAAAATAAGCACTTTAACAATATGTACTACCAACAAAACTTTATGAAAGGAACTGTCTGGTTGGCATTGAAAATGTTTACCACTTTGACCTTGTTAGCACTGTAACATATCTCTACTGTTGGTACGGTTTGTAACATATTGTCTATAAGTATGTGACATTGTATTGTTTTTATGTCTACAATGCTGGTTTATATGTGCTTAAATGTCTGGGTATTACAGATGGAAATATGTAATGGTGCTAAAATCCGGTGTTTAAAACAATTCTGTATTGTTTGTTCATTAATATGCACCGTCCCTTCCAAATGAACAAATAAATGAAACAAAATTGTAAATGTAAATTCTTGTCTCAATTGTTAAATGGCTCATAAACACTTTTACTTCACAGATGATTCATTTTAAATTCACCTTTAATTCACAAGATATTTTGGATTAAAAGCAGGTCAGATAGATGAATGCCATTTCAACCCAATCCTTTAATTAATTCCACTTACTGTTTCATATGGCAGGGGTGTCAAAAATACGATGCAAAACCAATCTGCCCAAGGGTCCAATCTGGCTCTTGGGATATCTTGTGAAATGTAAAAATTACACTGAAGATATTAACAATCATGGGTGTTAAAATAATTGTCGTTCAGGCACCATGCACAGCCCAACTTGATTTGACGTGGGTCAGACCAGTAAAATAATGTTAACCCATAAGTAATGACAACTCAAATTTTTCTCTTTGTTTTAGGGTGAAACAAGTAAAATTACAGGAAAATGTTTACATTTGCAAACTATCCTTTCACAACAAAGGGAATACTATGACCAATAATGTGCAACCTAAAATGTCTTAAGAAAAATAAGTGCAACTGTAACCATATTATGTCTGTCAATAAATGTTTTGTACCTGGACTAACTAGAAAATAAATGGTAATACACATGTAAACGATAAGCTGGGACATAATATTGTTCATGGTTGTTCATGTTATTTGCATTTTTCAAATGACAGTTCATACATGTAAACACTTTCATAATGTAATCTTACTTTTTCACTTCAGAAAAGTTTGAAATTGTCAGTATTTATAGGTTATCATGTTATTATTTTACTGGTCCAGACAACTTGAGATCGTAAGTAGCCCTTGGAAAAAAACAAAAACAAAAAACTGACACCCCTGTCATATCCAAATTTTAAGTCCTATCCTATCCTAAATGGTCCATGATAATTTGATACATAATTATAAAACTATAAACCTTTCCCTGCATATTGTGGATGACTGAATGTGGCCCACCTACACCACCCTCATGTCCTACCAGGGGTCCACGTTTTGGGGAGTATTGGTCTATAATTTCATTAAGTGTCTTAATAAAGGCTGAGTTTAACTACTGCTTCCACTGTGACAGCTTTAGATGAGCTGACAGTGAAGGAAAAGTACAGAAGACTGTTGTGTGCAATTAAGACAAGATAGGTCAGTGTAATGTACTCTCTCCCTCACAATTTTCTTACTTCTTAGTCGGGGAAAAAGTGCCAGTTGGATGACATGGGCAGATCATCT
Organism: Fowleria isostigma; assembly: GCA_029814645.1. Classification (NCBI taxonomy): domain Eukaryota; kingdom Metazoa; phylum Chordata; class Actinopteri; order Kurtiformes; family Apogonidae; genus Fowleria; species Fowleria isostigma. The sequence goes on from JAPTGZ010000018.1 coordinate 40,297,141, forward strand.
GTGCTGTTGTTTTTCACTTTACCTGAGATTGTAAGTCACTTATCTGAGCCTGAAGGTAAATCTGCACAATAAAATAAGAAAAAAAAACAAAAAAAAAAAACCCAGGATTGCTCTGCTCAGAAGGAATAAATGATTTGTAAAACACTACAGATTAAAATAATTTTGATACAGCTAAAAATCTACCTAAAATTAACTTGTCAATACAGCATTTTAAGGATTTCCTTGTTTTTTTGTTATAGAAATAGTGATTTTGAATTTATTATTGTTTTCACGGTTCTTTGCAATTTCTTTCCATAAATAAAAATATAATTGTCACAGAAGCAGCAAAAGTATTTTTTGTACTTTTTTTGTTTTATACATTTGAGTGGACATGACATACTTTCCCTCTATTACAGTGCAGTATAATCAGTACGTATCTATTGCACCTGCCACACACTGAATTAAGTAAACAGTTCACTCCATGAGTCGTACTAAACACTCCTTTTAATGCCTCAGTTAATAATCTACTTCTGACATCAGATTTCCAGCTTTAGCTAAAGCTTCTCACCTGTTTAGCTCTGCTCTTTTCATCACATCATAACTCATTTTCCTCCTTATCACTGTCATTCCTCCTTATCGTATGGAGGGAAGATGCCAGTTGCTAAAAAAAAAAAAAAAAAAGATCTATCAAAACTATTTTCAGCCTTTTTTTGTCAAAAGTGGCATGTTATCCATATACTTCTTATAGACTCCCTTCTGTTACATCATTCCACTTTCATGGCTTTGGCTGAAAACTGAAGACAGAAATGGCCCCATGTCACTGAGGTGTTTTTTGTACATACATGGTGTATGGTTTAAAATCCAGTGACTACACCATTTTCCTTCAGACCAGAGACATGTGGTTGTTAACTTGCACTGTAAATGCTATTACACTTCAACCTCGACTGATCCTCTTGCAAGCATAAGACTTAAATAATGAATAAAGTTACAGCTAGAATGTAAAATGTGAAATTGTTGGCTCAGAGCACCATGTATCGCTCCTGCTACTGTAAAAGGGTTGAAAAAGTCAACGTAAAATCTTACCCAAAATACAGGTATGGGAAACAGGCGTCAGAGAATCACTATAATTTTCTCTTAAATCTCAAATTAGTGTTAGAGCTTTACAAATGCTTCGGATATATTCATTCTCTCACACACTTTTATATTTAGGAAGTGTTTGTGTGCCTCCGGTCACACATTTTGACCCTGATATATTACACTAACTACATTTTAAGGTCAAACTATAGCTTGAGGTTTGGGAAAACATGGTGCCCTTTAATAACCTTAATGACAGGCGACTGCAAATTTAGTTATCGTTGTGATGCGTTGGCTTATGTGAGCGTTGTCAAGCACTCAGGCCTTTTACAGTTCTAATCACATCCTCAAATCCTGTCACTACCTAAATGGCCTGTATGCTCAAAACAGAAAAAGTACAACTATATTATCACAGAGAGAGCGCAGTTCTGTGTGCTTCACTGGCTCCATTATACATAAAAGACTGTATTTATGGATAGACCTATTTGCGTCTCTGTGATTTCAGATGCTGTTACTCAGCATGCTAAAACCTTCATCCCACTGGAACAAGATTGCCACTTTTATGGGAACACCTTGTGCTGAAATAAATCCTCACCTACTAATGTGTGCTGAGAGGTCAAGGGGTGCAGTGAATGTAAAGGGAGCTCTCAAAAGGGGGGGGGAGGACAAAACAGGCCTGCTTTTCATTTACCATTAGCTTTTCCTTAAAACACAATCACAACAGACCATCATGTTTGAGACTGAGGAGGTTTCTGTACATCACATAAAAGAGTCATTGCATGTATTTGAAATATTATCCCTGCTTCTATATACAGACCCCATTTGAAGCTTGTATGTTATGTTATGTTGCAGAAAAAAAACAGTGCAATACGTTTGACTAATTTCTTTATCTTTATATAAAATAAGATGGAAACAACAATATAGAAAAAGAGCAGACAAATACATCTGTAATGTAACACCACCAAGGCAGGAACACTAACACTATAAATAAGCAATAAAATGTGAAGAGATAAATGAAAAAGCTACAACATTTACACTTTTTTTGGAATATTTTCAAGGAGTACTCATGGCCTTAATACTGGAGAAATAACATATTTCCCTGTTCTGTTCTGTTCTGTCCTTGTTCATTTTCTTTTCTTCTTTACATGTACACCATATTGTTTCAGATCACCAGGGGTAATTCTTTCCTCAACAGCTCATTACTGCTCAACCTGACGGCCACATGTTACTGTTGTGGATATTGAGTGAAATACTTTAAAACCCCGAAAAATCAAAACAGCATAGAAAGCCTTCAATCAATGGACCAATCTTTGTGATTCAGTTCCTTCAAGGTCATTATTATTTATAAAGTACCTTTTCATAAAATTCAAGAACTTTTTCATAAACTAATTTTATAGTAGTTACTATTGATTGTTGTGAGGCATACACATTTAAGTACATTTTACATATTCCACTTATCTCCGATTCAGGTGTGATATCCTTTTTCAACACTAGCTGCACAGAAGCAAAAAAGTTCTCTGTAATATGTGTCAGCAATATTTACCATAGACTAATACTGGCCTCTTTAAAATGTTTTTTATGTGGAATACATTTAGTGGTAAGTCAATAAAAGAGAATAATTCATTGTATTCTTTATTCAGTGTATATCCATCTGATTCTTTCTTTGCTCTTTCTTGCTCTGCTTACAGTTGTACTGTGTTTATGCTGTTTCATGTACTATTTATTCTAGAATGCATTTTATTGTTTCTAAGGCATCTGTGCAAGAAAAATGTGTATCACCTTGACATGCCGTGTAGGGGTGACATTGAATATTTTTGTTTAATGGTTTAGCTTAAAATATTTTAAAGGATCAACAAAAACACAGTTTTTGGAGAGCACATTTAAAGCAATACCCTTTTCTGTTCATATGTGCTACATGAAGCTTTATTCCAGACTGTGATACTATATTAAGGAGACTCACAACTTTCTTAGGTCTGCTTACTCTTTGGAAAATTGCTGTTCTGGGCAATTATTATTGCCAAATCATTAACGCAATGCCACTGGACCAAAATAAAATATGCACACTAACACACAGAAACCAGCAGACATGCTCTAATAACATATTCCTCTGTCTCAGTTAATTCAGTAAAAAGACTAATTTTAACAATGTCACACAATCATGTTTCCATCACTGTCCAATTTTCTTCAACTGAATTTAGGAAAGACATGATTACAGGTCATATTCAACTCAATTCACATCCCTATGTCAGAAAAAACTGTTCTGTTTTACACATTATGTGATATAGTTACTGTATTCTTTATTTAATACAACTAATACATCATCAGTGCTTCTGAGTCACTTCATCAACTCGAACAATGGCCCATATCCTAAACATGATTAGGATATCTCCCACTGTTTATTCTTACAGTCATCTTCTGTACATAATGTATGGCATTAGCTTTTTATTGCTATTATTATTTGGAGGACTGTGACTGAAAAACCAAAAACAAGTTTATTCAGAGACTGAAGTGACAATAATCTCACATCTTATTTTTCTAATGGCACAAAATAAATTGCTAGATCTAACTTTTGGTCACATATGAATAAAAGTAGTGAACAAAAGAGGTCACATGTGTGTATAGATAATCATAGTCCCAGTGTTAAATTTCCGATGCATATTCAGACACAGAATCACGTACTAATATTCCACATTTAAATGACTCCTTCATTAAAAATAATGAAAGGCCTGTTCATTGTAACAAGCTGTCGGTTGAATGCTAATTCCAGAAAATAATTGCTCACATGAATTCCATGCATACATAAAACTAATTTTGCCGCTTGAACATACAGTATACAAGATAAACGTGAATTGAAAATGCCTATTGAGAACCTCGGCGCTATTAATAGGGCTGGATAATGATCATGACATTCTAATTAGGAAAGGTCTGACTTTTAATTAGCGACATCGACCGCAATAAAGTGCGAGAGAAAAAAAGAAAAAAAAAAAATCAAAGCCATAAAGCAAGGTTACAGAAGAGTGAAGAATGGTCAATATGTCCATGAGATGATCCTCTTCTCCTTTTCTATTCCAAAGTCCCCAGAGTAGCAGAGAAGGTGATAAGACTCCATTCACTAAAGAAAACAGAGACACATGATGCTAACTTACATAATGCCATCTCCCTCATCTTTCTGTGCTTCTTATAAGCACACACACGCCCTTTCGCACACACACCCAAGAGGACGTCTGCTGCTGTTCAATCACTGTCCAACGAGGAGGGAACAGATGCCCCTTCTGGCTCGCAAGGAGGCGGGCACACTCGCTGTGTTTGTCTGCAGCGGGGCGGTCCTGGCACAAATACCTTGCTAAAAATCACAAGCTCAGCAGTGTCCAAGTGTGTGGAAATGGAGAAAGTGTGCATTCCAACATCCAGGGAGTCGATTTAAAATATGATGACATGAAGTCTGGATTTTCAGGCCCTGAGGCAGAGGAATTCAGGAAAAAAAAAAAACAACACTTATGTCCACAATGAATTAAGAGTACAGTGGTGGATGTCTTTTCTCCATCGTAGACTCCTGTGCCCCCCCTCCCCGCAACAATGTAGAAATTTCTCTTTACCCATTAGCCTCACATCAACTATGCAAAGCAGGCCAATCATCACAAACGAGTCGTAATAGAATAATTGCAGCCAACAGAATCCTGCTGGGGAATGAGAAGCCCACACAACTGGCATGCAGTTTTATATCATACATGAAGATGTGTCTGGTCCCAGTCCCCTTGGAGACAGCCTGTACATTCTGGAGGTTCTGTGCTGGGTTTGGCTGGGCTGAGTGGTGGCATCCCTGGGCACTGGTGGAGACTGACTGGAGCCCACACATGCATGCTTTGAGATACTGCCTCTCTCTCCTTCTGTGTTTCTCTCTCCTCTCCATCCCACCCAGCACTCAGCTGCCTTCATCCAACTGAGTCATGAGGAAATCCTCCACGAGAGGAAAAAACTGCCAGTTCCAATGACAGGGGAAAAAAGAAAAAAAAAAAATCTCAAAAGCGGGCATCAAAAAGAAGGAAAAGAGCGCGCAACCAATGCTCACGCAAGAAGACAAAAAGATACACCAGAAATCGCTGTCGCTCCGCCCAGTTGAAATCTTCCTCCTTTGTTTTTTGTCTCTCATTTATTTAGTTTCGCAGTTGTTTTAGAGAATTAGCATCTGGTACTCAGCCTTTGTAGAGGGATTTATGTGCCCCCCTACACATTTCTCCCATACCACCCATCCCCTCCCTTTGCCTGCTGCCATGTCCCCCCTACAGTCTGTCAGACAAGTTTTTCCCCACCCAGTCATAGTACCCAGCCAGCAACCCCTTTTGTGGGTGTGCTTGTTTAGCGTGGGTCTGGTCTGTGAGTGTGGGGCATGTCGTGCCAGCTTGGATAGGAGGAGGGAGAAAGAGAGGGGGGGAAAAACTCCTCTTTGTAAGTTATGGGAACACTATAAGACAGACGCAGGCGCTCATAAATTATGCGGTTCATTTGCATATTCCTAGTATAAGGCATTATGCAAATTGAACATTTGCATAATGGATTCCTTTTGTTGCCTCAATTGCCCAGTTGCTGCTTTTTACTTAATAATAAAAAAAGGTGTCAAACAGGAAAGAAGGGATATGAGTATTTCCCTAAAACACCAGCCAGAGTGAGGCTTCAAAGACTTCGAAGAGGAGGAAAAACTGTTCGATGTACAGGTTATATCAGATTACACAAACAAGAAATTAATATGTACCGCACATGAGGAAACGAGGCGAGTAAACATCTTGAGCAGCAACGGCATGAAGTAGCTTTTGCATTGTGCTTGCACACGTTCGTAAATTTCATTCCTAATTATTCTATTTTCCATCGACGAGCAGCGGCATTGCTAATTAACGGCAGAGTGTATAACCTCAGAGGGAGTGAGATTTTATTAAATAATTTAACTATTTTTGTCTCCCGCTTTTAACCTCATCAGCGCCGTACCGAATGGGCAGAATTAAAACCTTGGAAAGACAAAAGCAGACGGAGCTGAGGTAATTATCTAATCAAATATACGCTAATGAAAAACTACTAATGAAAAGACAGAAGAGATAATTAGGATGAGGATTTACGGAGCTCCTTCAAAAATGTCAAAATTACGATCATTAGTTTAAAGCCTGTTCATTTATGCCACTCAGTCTATTGTAAAAAATAAATAACAGCAAAAGTGAGAGAAAAGAAAAAGCAAGAAGATGCTGAAGAGAAATCATTATGAACAGGTACAGGCTGAGACATATTAGAGGGAAGTGTAAAGAGAAAGGAGAAAGGTGGTGAGATTGAAATGTAGGAAATGTAGAAAATGAAAAAATAACTGAAAGTGGTGTAGTAACATTTCCATTATTTATGAAATGGCAAAAAAATAAATTTTCCAAAAGTGCGATAAGGTGCTGAAACACCATCTGAATCAGCTACTGTTGAATAGGTAATTCAACAATAACGACAGTAAACACTGGTTTTGTAATATTAATAAACACTAAGGCTACTAGTTGTTAATGATGGCCGTATTTCTATTTTCTACATATGACTAGTGAGAAGCTTGGGCAAAAGAGCAGCAATGGCAAAGCCAGGCATCAAAGTTAGCCGATAAGATGCGAAATAGTTAGCCGGCCAGCTTACAGTGAATGTTAGAAGAAATAATCAGCTTGTAGAATCAATTAACCCTTATCTTAATTAATGTCAAGTCCAGTGAACAAAAAGGGGTGATGGAAAGTGGAGGGTGTGCTGGGCATGTGGAAGGAGAGTTAGGGAGAGGAGGAGGTTGGGTAAGAGAAGGACTGAGGAAGAAAGGGGATGGGCAAATGAGGGAAACAAGGAGCGAATGCGGTTGATGGCAGAGAGAAGTTGGCACAGTGCCATCCATTCAGTGGTAGAACCAAGGCGGACTTCTGTTCGCTCTCTAGGGTAGGTGGTTACATGTAGCCTGCGCGACAGAAGGGTCTCGTCATCGTAGTGGTCGCATCACGAGCGTGGACTTTTGTCATTGTTATTGATCTATTTATTCCTTTCACTTTTTTGTAAGAGTGGTTAACTTACAAAAAATACAACTCAGCACAAAAACACGTGTTTTGGGCAGATGTTCAGCCTTTCTTCAGTGTCAACATGGAGGACAACCAGAAAGAGACCTCAGCATGTGAAGTGGACCTGAATGACTCCGGGAAGCATCAACCCCAATGGATTAGCTGTTGTTGCGTGGTGCCATGGTGGAAGGGGCAAATATGGGGCACCCACAGCAAAACTTTCTCCCTCAAGAGACATAAAACGAACCGTAGTGACGGGTGCCACATGAAGAAGATCAGGAAATTGAGGCTGTTCCAATAAATTAATGGTGGAGATGGAGATACAAAAACAACAGAAACTGGTTTGTTGTTCTAGTGATAACTGAGAGGGGGGTGTGGCAGTGGCACAAAAGAAAGCTCCTCCCACTCAGCTGCTTCTTGCTCTCTCTTCAACCATCTGAGGCACAGCTCTCTGTGCCAGGCAGCCAGTCATCTGGGCAGGAGACGCCATGCCAACTCATTCATTAGCAGAAAAGGACGTATCCTTGGAAGATCTGTCTGTTGACAAATCCCACTTCAGTCTTACTGTTGGTGGCATTTATGGATTTAGGTAAAAGTCATTGGTTTGGAAGTTGCCCAAGGAACAGTAATTTGGCACTTACAGGTCTCAAGTGGTGTGCCAGTCGGAATGTGATGGCATCTAGCACGAAAACTAGCGAAGGACAAGGGAGATACCACAATTGAACCAAATCGGCACAAACGGATACTCTTTGTGTGTCGGTTGCCAAAACAAAAGAACATAGAGACATCACAGCATCTGATATCACTAATTACAACTAATTTAGTGTCATTAATTAGGCTGACATAGTCAATCAGAGGAACGACTTGCACTATCAACAAAAGAATCCATAATGGGAATAAAACAACAACAACAAAAAGCAAGACGAAGCAAGACAAAAGCGGCGAACTGTTCAATTCTTAGCAAAGGATGCGAAGCGGTTTCCTTTTCTGTGCCAACTCCCTTCCCCCTTTACCACACATTTTCCCCCAGCAAACTGCCATTTCTTTTTGCACTGGCTGGCAGCCACATTGAACGTCTACCATAGACACTACTGCAACAGACGCTGCCAATCTGCCAATCGCGTGTGTTCCTGCCTACAAGAGAAGGAGGGGAAAAGAAAGGACCTGAGGGACTGTGCCTGAAGCTCAATAGCAGCTGTTTACAATGTCACAGACACAAAAGAGAGAAAAAAAATCTAAACATGAGGATGCATACTAATGAACTGCCAAAACAAATTATAATCACCGGACAGACAGGAATTAATTAACTATTTCACAAATTAAAACAACCACAGATCCCTTTTTTCCTCACAGATGAGTTTTTCTAGGACAAGGGCAACTTCTCGGACCAGGGACTTACAAAATGTCTGAAAGAGGAAGATTACTTTTTTCAGCAGCAAGCCAAGCAATAGCAGAGGAATGCAGGCATTTGTGTGATTCATCTATATTCACAGCAATCAGCAAAGACTTGAATTCCTATAGGCTCAATATAGTACCTCCAGCAGCAAGAGAGCCAGGCGAGAGGGATGGCACAGACACAACAGGAACTTAGTGGAATGGCACAGAAGGCACAGTGACAAGGAGGCAACCTGGGCTGAAGGGAAACAGAGGGGGAGGTGCTGGCCTGTCTGCAACCAAACTAAGGGTAGTGAGGCCGTGGGAACTCATTAGATCTTCCACACCCACACTCCACATCACTACGACTTTTTTGCCCTCATCTTGCCACCCATCCAAAAGAAATGAACAAACTCCACCCTTTCAGGATTTTCCCTCTGCGCTAAACTATCATAAACAGATGCAACGCGGACTTACCAACTGGTTTGAGTTGCTGTCCAGGGTGCTCTCTGGGTCTGGAGGAAGGTTTCTGTGGTTCCAGTGAGATCCGCTGGCATCGGGCACAGAGCCAAGGATGGGCACCGCTGCAAAATACCCACAACGGAGGCTTTGATTAAGTTCGTTTTCATTAACATGCTCGCACGGAATTAAAACAGTAATTAGCAACGCAACGGTATTCATCCACTGGCATCAACACTTATTTTAATTTTCTGCCTGGATTTTTTTGGTCAAGAAGCATGGTTGTGAAATATGAATAATTGAAGAAGTCATCCAAAGGGAGGGATTATAACATCTTTGTGCTTGCTATCCTACCTTGGCATGCACTATCAAGATGTCTGAATCTGCTTGTACCACCACTAAGGAAGGACTGCTCGAAAGATGGCATCTTTTTGGGCATCGCGAATGCCATAATTGCGATCGCAACAAACGCAATTAACAACTTAATTTGTAATTGCTGCCATTTCCGTCCCCCCCCATATTTTTAACAGGGGATGCGCGTGGATATTCTAATCTTTCGGAGCTAATGAACTTTGGATAATCACCCTTTTATCTAATTCCATGGGGGATGTTAATTGTGAAGCGTCTTCATTACACAAATGGATTACAAAAAAAAAGTGGGCTTGCACGAGAGAGCAGACTGGAATGGGGGTGGAGTGTGTATGTGTGTGTGTGAGTGTGTGAGAAAGAGAGAGAGAGAGAGAGAGAGAGAAGGCAAGAAGCGGGATATTTTTCTTCCTTCGTTATATGCCAGTAGTCAAATAATGCCACAGTACTCACAAACAAGCAGAGAAAAGCTCCTGCATTGCCAGTGATGTTCAAGTGCTCCCTCTTGGAAAATGTGGTCTCTTTGCTCTGCCTGCTCTTTAGAGAACCAACTCTCACATATGAAGACATTTGCCTTGCGTGGTTCTGGATCTTACAAAACTGGAGCGAGAGGAAACCTTCCTGGGATGTATTTCTCTCAGATTGGATATTACTTGTGCTATTCAAATGATTAGTTCATTAGCAGCATTGATTTTTATTAGAGAGGTGTTGTTGACGCCTGATCGAAGCGGAATGCAGAGGAGACAACAGACACTGTAGCGGGCACTGGCTAATGTCCTCTGCGCTTAATCATCGTACAGCAGAATGGTTTTATGCATATTTCATTTGCATATCATTAAATCGCTAAGGCATACGGGCAAATGGCAGCGGAGAGTGAGGGAGTGGAAACAGAAAAGCATAAAATATAAAGAGGACGAAAAAAAAAGCGACTCATTATGCGATGACAATCTTCAAAGCTTGTGTGCCTGATTTTTGGCAACCTGCCAATTCGTTTAATTCAACATTAATTAAAAAGTCAGGGCGCTCAACCTTTCCGACACGGATTAATTGAGCACCTTACAATCTGTGCGAGGAGCGATCTCACACACAGTGAATGTCTGTTCACGTAGAACTAATAGATGTTTATGGGTTTGTAAATTGAAGAGAAATTATTTTAATACTGCGATTTCAGATGTCAAAAAAAATCTTGCACTTAGCGAAAGAAATTGTGAATACAAAACTTTCAAATAAACATTTCAGTGTTAATTTTGTGAGAGTCTCTGTTAAGGTATAACATGAAGAAGGGCAGAGCACTGAAGGTGAATACTGACAGGTGTGAGCCAGCTGGTTTACTCACTGAGACACTGAGGAAAACAACCTGGACATGATCTGAAACAACTACAGCATTTTTCTCTTTCATGTTTACCTTGACCTTTATGGTCAAGTTAAACTGCCTTATATTTCATATAAATATACCCAAAAATATATCCTTCACTTAGACCCAAACCCAAAGGCCTATTAAATCTTCTCTAACTTTAGATAAATTAACTTTCCCATTCTCCCATAAACACCAGTGAAGAACTAAGAACAATGTAATTAAAAGAGGAAGAACAGTGTGAGCCACAATATGTATTTTCAGTTCCAATGGATAGCACTGTATCTTCTTACATTACAGATTAAATCATTGCAAAAGTATATTTTGATAGTAAAGATTATTTAAAAATTCTCATAAATTCTCCCCTCCACTATCCCTTATTGAGGAGGATTTAGATTAATAAATACGGAAAATGACATTATGCAACAAAAAACAAAACGTATGCCCTAAAATAAAAGTGTAATTCTACAGCAGTGCCCCATGGAGTACGATACAACATTAAAAGTACGGAAAACAACAATTTCGAGGTAAAATTTTACTCCTCCGAGACGTGTATCTAATTGCAGATCCTCCCTTTCCCAGACATCCTTGCTTAATTCTTCCTCTATGTAAGGCAAATCCCCCCCAAGCCAGAATATTCAAATGAAGTGTGCTTCACGCCTCACACAATTAGCCATGTTTAGTAATTTGAGAAATGAGTGCCGCAGGGGCGAGGAGGAGGGGCAGTTACAGACACGAGTCGACTGGCAAGGGAAACCCGGTGAAGTGGGTGGGTATAAGCCTGGCGCTTTGTAACCATGGCACATGCAGATGTCGCTGTAGTTCTTCCAAAAGCTTCTACCAACCAAGTGGGTGGGAGGTAACGAGGAACTCGTTTGGCATCGCACACCTCCACCAAGCGTTCCTAAGAAGGAGTGTAAGCGTGTGAGAGTGGTGGAGTGTGGGAAAGAGGCTGGCAGGGCCGGAGCAGCTGATGTGCAGGAGACCAGGGTTAAGGGAGATCCCTGTATAAGGGAATGTGGAAGCAAATAACAATGATAAAGGGCAAGGTTAAGCTACACTACCCCTGTATGTGTGCGTTGCTAAACCTGGCATATGATGAAGACATTATGCAGAGTGCTGATATTAATATGCATGCAGATCCTCTTTATTATGCAGCTCAGCATGTGGTAATATTCCAGGGCTGTTCTGCTATGCTTTAGTCACTGTCTGAGGATGTTATCTCTCGCTGAACAAACAACCATCATTTCCTCACTCAACTATCAAAATGTTTAATTATCGATCATAACATATATCAGAAAAGGAAACAGCGTCACAGAGTAATGTGCCTCACAAAAAAAAGGTGTGAAATGTCAAGGGTAAATCTGTCAAAGCAATGATAAGCTCCTCATTCTATGAAAGAAAATAATTTCATGGCTATTTTTAATTATGATCAGTTCATTGTGAATACACACATACCAGAGAAATGCTTCTGTTTGTGAAGAATAATTACATTGTCTTAGTTCAGTAGGAATTATTCACACAAAGTTGTCATCATCAAGTACCAGTAGTTCCTGAAATATGCAGGTAAATTTATTTCTCTTGAAATTTAAGGCTACCTTTGAGGAAGTATCAACCCAACATGCACTTAGCCTATTTATTCTAATACACAGCAAAGTTCCTTTTTTCTTCCCTACCCCATTTCTTGTATAAGACTACAGTTCACCTCACTGGGTCATTAAAACCTCGTGCAAGCATTTGCACAGCCATTGCCATCTCACCTTTAGGCCTATCACAAAGGCAGACCTGGTTGGTGCATATATGGACTTACTCAACCCAACTGAGCAGCAGCACTAGCTCTTTAACCACTACCTTGTCTGGGGTCTGCAGATTAATTGGTTCCTGGTAATTCTATCAGATTACTATTAATATACTGTCACTGAGGCAATCGAGGTGACCCGCTGTAGCTAGCCAGCTCTTTATAAACTGGTGTGAAGGTCAACTGTCAATCAACCTACACAATATGATAATCAGCCTTTAAAGTCAGCATGAGAACGCCATTAACAGCAGTAATGGCTGATGAAAGAACTGTCATAACGTCAGGCCTCCAGGGATGAATGCTTATAGATTGGTTTGGAGGAGAAGGAAAGAGAGAAAGAAGCTCACTAAGAGAGGGGCCATGAAATTTAAGAAAGCCACAAATGTGCAGCTGTGGCTTTTTAAGAACTCTATGTAAGAATAATACAACTATCTTGCAATATATAGTCGCAAAAAAAATTATTAGACCACCCTATGTTTTCTTCAATTTCTTGTTCATTTTAATGCCTGGTGCTACTAAAAGCACCTTTATTTGGACAAATATAATGATAACAACAAAAATAGCTCATAAGAGTTTAATTTAAGTGCTGACATCTCTCCATTTCCCATGGTTTTCTTGATAATAACCAAAATCACGTAAGTCCTTATATCAATAGCTATGAGATTGTACTGACAAAAACAGTGCTTTTAGACATTCTACGTTTTCGTTTCTGTCTGTTTTAGTCACATGATACACACAGGAGTTAGTACTTGATTGGATAACCATTATTTTTGATGACCTTTGATGGTCCAATAATTTTTTCCGCAACTGTAGTATCTTAAACTGACAAAACTTATTGACATACAAACAAAAACACAAAGAAAATCAGATATCCCTGTGATTAAAAAAAAAAGTAAAAGTAGCCATGCCCTTAAACATTATCACAATTTGATTCAAAAGACACGATGACCTCTCTTTCAAAGTTAAAAACGAGGGTGAAATGATCCTGTCTACGAGGAAACTGACAGCGAATCCGCTCCACTAAGAGAGCAGTCCTAAGTACACTACGGTTGTCAGGGAGATGAAGATGTACCATAAAAGTATGACTATTCTTTCTGGCCACTGTAAAGCAGCTGCCTGTTTGCCTGTTCAGTAGTGGTAGACTTGAGTGCACAGGAGAAGCCCACTGTATACTGGATAGAGGAGGCCATCTTCCTATGGGATATATTAGCTAAATGCCCCTCCTGAGTACTGTATGCCCAGGGAGATTCTGTGCAAGTGTGAGCAACTCTTGGCATGTGTGTAATTTACTATCTGCAAAATTGAAAAAGACAGTATCTGAGAAGCTTGCCATAGTCTCTGTCTAGGTCAAAGTTTAGAAAAGGAGAAAAGAAAGGGGGAGGAGGGGGGACAAGGCAGAGAGAGGGAGAAAGAGAGTGAAGGAGGGTGCATGAAATAAGACAGTGTGAAAGAAATGGTGCGTCTGTGCTGTGTCCCACAGGGCCTGAACTGGGCGCATGGCAAGGGAGCTATTACATGCGTAGCTCTGACAGCTCACTCTCTCATTACGGCAGCAGACAGTTAACACCACCACTCTTACACCCTAGCAGTAATGCAGACTACATCATCACCCACCACACACACAGCAACTTTTACTGGCTGCTTTGATTCTCGAGGAAGTACAGGAGTGGCCGGCACTACGTTGTACTTCTACAGTCACTCCAGGCCTGTGTTGGAGTTGATGTCAATACAGATATAATACAAAACAACCAGGCCATTGTACAGATGTCCACCATCTTCCAGTGGACTTTTTGGTAATGTTATGTCCCAATATGTTGTGCTACTCCTCTTTCCCAACTTTAAATGACAAATTAAAAGAGCATTTAATGTGTGAATCCATAAAGTTCCATCAAAAATAGTGCAATCTTTTCATCGATCTAGACGATTAGTAAATGACAGAATATGAAGAAGTGAAGAATACTTGAAATGTATTATTATTATTACTATTATTTTTTTTTTTTTTATTGTTTATTATTATGCAATTACAACTTTTTCACTCTATTTAAACTATCCATTCTATTCTACTCTGTTATTAATTGCTATTTTAAGGGTAAAAGAATAACATATAGTGGGAATTGTGGCTTGGACCTGCAAACAGGAAAAAACATAACATGCACGCACTTGAAAACCCTTGGCCTGACCTATGAAAATCTGAAGAATATTGACTGTCACTGATATGTTGATTTCCAATATGAAAATGTTTCAGACTGTGAAGTAATACTGGAATTTTTTTGTGCAAAAGATGTATGAAGGAATCCAGAATTTATCTAAAAGATGACCATTCATGTAGTGACACAGATTTTTTGAGATACTGTAGTTTTTGTTTATGAGTGATATTTATTGTAATTATAAAACAAAACCATCAAAGATAACATGTAAATAGTGTTAGTGAATGTAGGTAGACAAGTTGTGCTAAGATGACATCATTTAACATATAATAATAGCAGTAAGAGCCAAGTCTAATATATGTACAAATATGAAGTTTGGAATAATTGAATAATATTTGAATAATCTGGATTTATCCTATTACTACTGATACTTGTCATTTATGAATGAAAGCCCTGCTTGATAACATAAAGTAACATTGTATGATTGTTCTGTACCAAGTAAAAATTACAATAAAAACTTGAATCCTAAAATATACATGTGCTAGTACGCCCACACATCCACTGGTCTGCTCCTGGCGGTATCTCCCAAATCTATAAAGGGAGGGTCCTTTACCTGGCCCGACCATTTGTTCACCTCTGACGTCACACGCCGTGGGTAGGAGTGGAGCTGTGGACACGTACACCGTTCCAGCATTTTAACCCAGTCTAGGTAATAGTATAATACTGTGTTCGAAGGCCTCACGGCCTGGTGATTTTCAGCCTCATCATTTGAAGTGAGTACCCGCGTAGCAGGTGCATTCATACATTTGTTCATTCATATATTCATTCATTCGATCCTTTTCCGATACACACACTCACTCACTCACTCAATCGCCTCACAATACGTTCATTCATAAAACTAGATTTGCGTGCTTTCATTCATAGGGGGCTGGCTCCTGTCACATATCCAATGCAGAGTGTGTCCGGTTGGTGCGTGCACTCATTGGGAAGTACGGTAAGCAGTGGAAGCACTGATTCATTAATCTGAAGGATATTTATAGAAACGTATGTATAGAAACATGATAGGTTTATCGAGTTTATTCTTTTAGTGTGTCTGCGGCGTCCTCGTTGGGCCAGTGCACCCCTCCTTCTCCCTTTTGGTTGAATGCGCATCCGCGCTGCGTATTGTTAGTATTCTGTGTGGCAGGTGAATCGGAGAGATCCACATATAACCTTTAGATTATCAAAATACTGTTTCTAAAATGTCTAGGAGCTGGGAACCTTCCGAGTCTTCCTCTTCTCCCCCCTTTTCCCTGACGTGCTGACTCCACGTCAGAACGCATGGTTCACATCCAGTTCTCTCTCTCTGGGTCGGACAGGATGGGTCCGAATCTTCTGACCAGAGGCTCCCTGTATAATTGTTCAGTGGTACACAGTTGCATCCACTCCTTAATCATTTAACCCCAACAAGCCGACTGCTGTGAGCATACAGTTATTTTGAATCTGTGTGTTCCAGACAGGTCCACGGAGGTTTGATGAAAGGACACTCTGATCCACTGAATACAATCACCACAATGTGATTTGGATTTACATGCATTTCTACTAGTATTTAAATGTCATTTATACATTTTGTATATTTCTAAAACTGAAATAAAAGTAGTCGGGCTGGTTCAGAGCCATGTCGTTGGCCTCGTCAAGTCACCACGGAGCATTTCAACGAGCCCCGCGGGTGTGTGGGTTAATGCCATAATATTCAAGAGTAGCACGAAAAACATCTTGGAAATTATTTCCCACCAAGTCTACACACATCTCCGATACTGGACCGGCCTCCCAAACTCCAGGGCTTTTTGTTGGGTAGTTCCATTTGTCTTACCCTTTCTCCGCTCCATTCCATCTGTGAAGCAACAGTGAAACTGGACAGGAAGTTGAGATTCCAGTATTCGTTGTTGAAAATAAAGTTATTTGCAGTGTCACATAACAGTACAATATCACACTGTTATTATTATGGTCTGTAAATGTGCTGATAGATATATCTATAATATAGACCAGGGTTCTCGCCAGGATTTTTTCACAGAGTAGGGGCATCAGCGGGCGCGGCCAGGTGGGGTGTGTGTGTGTGTGTGTGTGT
>JAPTGZ010000018.1:40318830-40344341 GCA_029814645.1 Fowleria isostigma
GGTGGGCGAAAGGAAGATTTATATATATATATATATATATATATATACACATACACACACACACATACACACATATATAAATATATATATATTATTTTTAGACAATCATTTATCAGTAACGTAACTTGAGCAGGTTTTTTTCAGGGTTTCCCACAGGAGTTTAAGTTCAACATTTTAAGATTATATTACACAAGTCTACAAAGACGGTGAAGAAATTGTTTGGTAATGATTTAGTTGGTAGATTTTCATAATTTTCTCTTACTATATCAGATGATTGTCATAAAGTTTGCTGGTATTTACATTCCCTGGCCTGTTAGAGAAACTGACCTGTGTTGACAATGTTAGCATTAATTCCTATTTGCTTATGTGATCTGCTAGGTAGCCGGCTTATGCAGTTTATGCACAGTTCCACTACTTTGTAAAATTGCCAGCTTCTTAATTTCTTGTCTTTCATTATTGTACAGGCTGATTAATCCAGGTGTGCTTGACCACAGTAGTCGCAACAAGAAGTAGCAGGCACACCTGGATTAATCAGTGTGTCCTATATTGAAAGACAGGAAATAAAGGAGCTGGTGATTTGACTTCAGAAAGTAGTGGAACTGTGCATAAAGCCCATAGGTGAGCAATGTTGATATAACTGTGTGTTAACATTCATTAAGCAGCTGAAAATCAGTCTTAGTTTGCAGTATGTTGGCGTTTTCTGTGAGTTAGCATTAGCTTCTTGAGTTTCACCCGTCGTTCTTTCTAGCTCCAAGTTCGTATCCAAATAAGAGCACATGTTCCTAACATAAACATGTTGGGGATGAGCATCTCAAGGCCTCCAAACCACAGTCTACAAATGTACAGATGTAATATCTACCATTAACATCCAGCCTATGAGACAGACTAAAGTAGAGTCCTCAAGTACGAACTGAATGAAAAACAGAGGGAATGTACAACGGGATGTAGATAAGAGTCTTGCAATGATGGAAAAAACAACGGATCCCACAGAGGCATTTGTACTAAGATCTACAGTAATTGAAGCTGTAGTGAGAAGTCAATGAAAGGAACAAACGACAAACATCTAGAAGATCGACACAAGGAAATGAGATAAGGAAAAGAAAACAAATACATATAAAACTCTTGAAATAAACTAGCTGCCTTCCATTTGAAGAGAAAAGATTGTCTTGTTGCTGAGTGACGGACCACATTCTTAGAGGCCAAGACCAGGTTACTTTGAACATGTGTAGAACATAACAATGACACTGATACCATACATACTGTAGTTATATTAAACAGAATACTATGACTATGAATGATATTTATATATAATGCATTGGTAAATAGATGACAGTATTTCTTATTCACAGCAGATACACTGACTGCACAACCAAGATAAAGATAAAGCTCTGCCAGTTAGCCAATAGCCACAAGAGTAAATCTATGCCTAAATATACCCCACAAAAGCAGAAAATGTAAAATCATAGTTAAACCACTGAGATAATGGTTCACACTATGGCATCAAACTAAAGATTCACTTCTTGTTGTCCACACAACAACTCAAATGCCTTTAGTTGCAAATTCTGTTAACAAAAATTTGTCGCTGCTAACTGATAGTTGGACAGACGTCATGTGGCTAAACTGCTGTAGAATGGCATAGTGTCTGGATCACACAACATTTTGAAACTTCATTATGAATAGGATCTAAATCAGCATCTAGTAATAAAGACACCAACATCCTATAAAATAGAAATGCATTTACAGTAGGAACTAGATAATTTGCTAAAAGCACATAAGACCCATTATCACATGGCACATTACATCATTCAATAGTGGCCCCACTGCAAATATTAAAGCAAAACAAGGCCCTTTGATACAGAACTCTTCTTTATACCCTCCCCACAAAGCCCAGGACTAAATTGGATTTTTCCAGCACTCTTTTGTAATTTGAAACATCCATCATTTATTATTAAAGAAAGGAAATAAAGGGAAGAAAGGGAAGTACTGCCGTTGGCAGCTTCAAGAGGCCCTTTACTAAACTAAACGACCACCCATATATTTCTGCTTTTCCATATCTTTTCAATGTAGGTAGGATCCTTAAACAGCATACTGACCTGCTGTCAGTGAATATTATTTTTCTGGTAGATTGGTACCCATTCGAAAAAATTCTGTGTACCAAAATGTAAGCTTAATAGATATGGTTTTAGTATTTAATTATCAGAAGATGCTGCAGTAAAAGCATTTGACAACTTATGTTATATAAGCATATTATGTAGTTCGATGGTATGATGGTTAGCACTCATGGAATCAATTAAACACACCACTCTGGTCAGGTTGAAATATAAATTATATGACGATATATGTGAGATGATACTGTTCCATCTTTCTACCTGACCTTACCTGGTTGCCTCCTCCAAACACATGGCACAGGGTTTATATAGGGTCAGCTGCTTATATTTTAGGTCATGCTTAAAGTACAAGTTACTTAAGAACTTTTTCTTAGGCCTGCTGAGTTAAAAAGGCATATTTGTTAACCAGTAAAGGTCAATCTACTAACTTTAACAACAGCAGGTTTGATCTTACACAGCAAGTGGGCATAGTGAGGTTTTAAAATGTAACTAGAAAACAGAACTTATCACAATGTATTCTTATATGTCTTTGTCAGTGGTATTGTTATGATTTTAATACCTAAATATTAATAATAATAATAATAATATGAAGAAAATGCAGAAAAGGAATGACAGACATTTGTTTCTATTTGAGAATAGATTTCAGAGTTGCATAGTTGAATGCATTATAAAGTCTCCATCATCACCCATGTGCTTTACCATTCAACACAATGTCAATTTTACAGTTTACAAGGTGCCTCTGAAAGCACCACAATCTTTATGTCCCTATGCAGACTATTGACACTAAAGCTCAATAGAGACTCATAGTTTTGAATTCTATGGTAGTTTTAGTACATTTACCTGCCTCATAAACCCCTATTTAGCATTTGGAGGGTGTTACCTAGATCCTGACAAAATGTTGGTGGATCATGTTTCTCTTACAAAAACATGTTTGGCATAGGAACAATTTAAAAAAAAAAAAAAAAAAGCTGCTGTGATTTTACAAAGACACATTAGATTCAAGTAACGTTAGTATAAAAACACTGTAATAATTGTTCAGAATTGGCAATGATACTGAGATGGCACTGTTCATGAATACATGATGGATACAGGTATATATAATGTCAGATGGGACAAAGTGAAGACCACAGGGTTCTGAATGGGTCCTAAAAAGACAGAAAGTGGTGGTGCATCTCTCAAAGACACCCAGGAAATCCTTTTTAGTAAAAGCTCCTCCATGTCCTTTTGTAATTCTGCGCCGTATTATCTGTACATTGCAGCTAAGTGTTGCAATTAGGCCGGCTTTTTCATGCAAATCAATTTGACAGCACAACAATCAGTTAGTTATGCTAGCTCCTGCTTTCATTCTCCCCTCTCTACTGCTTTGCTCTCTTGGCCTCTCCCTCCCTTCAACCTCATTTTCTGTGGCATTTGCAGAGGTTGCTACATTTGCATTATTTATCATATAAGGTTAAAATATGCACCACTCAAGGCAAGAGTCTGTAGTTATTAATGTACTATTACAAATGTTAAATACAAAATGTAGTCATTTGCCTCACTCAGCTTTCACTTCCATCCCAAAACTTTGACAGGATCATACAGTGCTTAAGCTATACAAATCAAACATTAAATGACTGGGAGGGACCTGTCCTTGGCTCCTATTAGAGATAAATAAATAGACCCCAGTAATAGAGTTGTCATTGTTTACATACTGCATTGCTTTTTTCTCAGTGTGCAGAGTGCTGATATCAGGCACCCAGTTATCATTTTACTGGGAAAAAAAAAAAAAAAAATGCCATGCAGGCTTGAAGCCACACTACTGTACACTAAACTCACTTGGCTTTACTGAACTGAACCTTTACAGGAATTCCATGCAAAAACATCTCCATGACTATCACAGCTATCAGAAATGCACAAGCTAAATGGTACTCCTGCAGTATGTCCCTCATATATCATGATACATTCACTGTTGGATGGTTGGTCATTGAGAATATTAATAGATACCATTTGTTCATATGGAGCAGTCCCATCAAACACAGAAAGCATAGACTTGTGCTCGTATGATGGATAGATGCGACTTTGTTACCATTAAAAAGTCATTTGCAAGACAAATAGGGACAACTTTTTAAATTATTGTTACGTTACAAACTGGATCTGGAGACAAGCTGTTGGTTTGCGGTTGTGACTAGTACTGATTACTGCAGGTATTTAACCCTTTATTCACCACACCTTGGATAGATGGAGTTAACGGGTGCAGTGGACAGTATTGCCAAAAAACATTATGGTCATCTCACATTTAACATATCCATTACACACTCACATTCAAAGAATATATATATGTATATATATACATATATATATGTATATATACACACATGCACACACACACACACACACACACACGAGTGTGTGTGTGCGAATATGTGTGCATATCACAAATGACCAGAGGGCCTTTTAGTCTTGCAGTGGTGGTGTCTCATTAACGTGCCAGCCTACTAGAAAAACGATCCAAATTCATCTCTTCATCAAAGTCCTTAGCTAAGTACAGAGGCAAGATGGGGAGACAGGCAGGCAAAATCAGAAGGAAATAACTGCATGTGATCTTTTTTCTAAGGGTCAAATAAATTAAGTCTGACAGAAAAAATATCGAGGGAAAATTTAAAAGAGAGGCTAAGAGGAGAGTGAGTGAGCCAAAGTGAGAAACAGAGAGACACCGAAACAGAGAGAAGTCATAGAAGAAGTGCTGCAGGATGGTCTGTGTGCTTTTAAACTGAAGTCTCAATCTCACAGAGTTTTGTTCCTTAAAAGGAAATCAGAGGGCTTAGCTGAGGCATTGCCTTGAAAGTCATGAATAAACATCAGATTGCCTCTCTGTGCATACATCATACATCACAAGATGACACTACCTAATGGAGGAGGATTCCTCGCCCCCCGACACATGAAAAGGCAGTGAAATTACCCACCAAACCATGGAGCCGCATGGTTCTAAAATGGACCGCTGTGGGAGAGAAAGGGAGGGGCTAAGTGGGAGAAAGGAGGAGTACTGAGAAAACGAATCTCTTACCAAAATGGATCCCCGTGATAACTGCCTTTTCTCAGCACCAGTGCTGAGCCAATGTTCTCTGCATAAAAAAAAAAACTACAGCGTATCAGTATATACATATACATACATATACACGCACATACATACATACATACATACATATATATATATGTGTGTGTGTGTGTGTGTGTGTGTGTGTGTGTGTGTGTATATAGTTGCAACATATATAGTTGCAAAGATTTTTTTTTTTTTCTTTTTGGATGACACCAGGTACAACTTCTCACTTCCTGTACTCTCTGTGCCATAACTGAAATCCAAATTTCAGAATGTGTTGATTCTAATAGCGCATTAAGTAGTGGCTGCCATTTTAAATCAGACATTTAACAAGAAAAAGTGTTATTATTCCAGGCTCTATAAGAAATTAAATTGCATGCATCAGTGTGCTTCAGCAGAGAGCGAATTTGTTCTGAAGGGCAGTGAACTGACTACAGAAAAATGTCATCTGCTGGCCAGAGCAGAGGGCCCACTGATAACAACCTCATGGCTCACACAGTGTAACCTACCACAACAGACATGCAGCCCAGCCACTGCACCTATCGACAACAGACAAGAGACAGATAGGTGTACAGAAGGGCTGGTAGACCCATAGACAGTACTCAGTGCAGTGTTGTATTATGTTAATATGTTGGACAGCAGAAAATGACTGCATGATGATTCTACTGCACCTTCAAGGGCAGGCGTTAATGTATTGTTATGTATCCCTTGGGATAGGTCATGATTGTCAAATGGTTAATTATAAATGAAAATTGCCACAGCACACACAAATAAACAATTGGTTATGTTACAGTCACACAGCCATATGTACACAAATGCACTGCTTTAGGTCCCAGTGGTTATATCAGACCTCTCAGACAAAAACAAACATAAACTGTTAAATTGACCTGTACGTGAGAAGACGGTAGAGATCCACAATGCAACAGAGCAACACATGGCTCATTCAGAGAAATTCAGCAGCTTCGACTGTCAGAAATTCAGGTAAATTCCAGACTTCAAGAGTAATTCTCAGCTGTAGATAAGTTAAAAATTATTAACATGAGTATTTATTATGAGAAATATAAAATCCCAGTGTTATGCTTCACAACAATATCTTGTTAAAAAAGAATAAGAATAAAAAATTTAGCATTTCGTGCAACTGCCATCTTGTCTTATTTTGCCTTCCCCTTTTAGTAAAATGTAGTACATATGAGGGGGCTTCAAAAAGTTTATTGAAAAAAGACAGTTGGAAAAAATGGTTTGAGTTACAATTTTTATTTTTCAGCATATGCTCTTATACACTTCTGCATGTGTTGACACCAGCCTTTAAGATCTGCATAAAACAGACCATGTGATTTAAACCATGTCGAAGCTATGTTCTTTTTATACAAACTTTTCGAAGCCCCTCGTTAAATACTGTATATCAGATATGTTTTGATGGAATCCCTTGTATGTTAAGTGTTGTGAACACATTTAGATAGACACTACCAATAACTGCATTCCTAAAGAACCAACCTAAAGAGCCTTTTTACATAATCTAAAATACAAGTCAAATGAAATACAATAACTTTAAAGCAACAACTTACTTTAAAATAAGACCCTGAAGAAAATGTCTGATAAAGTATAGTTAGAAAATATTTGTGATAGTATGCTCATAAATAATTTGTGGTAGGGGTATGGAGAACAGACATCATTTTGAACACACGCATGTCCTCCATTTCCTATCTGCAAGCGTGGGTGCATCAGTATCAGCAGAAAGCCTAAGGCAACTATGCACAGGGCATTTCCACAGAGGATCACTTGGAAAATATCCATCAGAGGCAGATACTAATTAGTGCAAGTCCATGTATGTACGTCAGCTTGTGTGTGTGTATGTGTGTGTGTGTGCACGGCAGATGCAAGTGCATGTTGGGGCAGAGGGATCTACACCTAGCCAGGCGTGAGAGCAGTGTTGTGCAGCCGAGTGCAGTAATTTCTTTGATCATTTTTAATGGCCATTCTTTCATGTGAGGCTGCAGCTCACACACAGCTCCCTGCAGGTGTCATCTCATTGCTTCAGTTCTGGGATTAGTATGCGGGAGGCAATAAAAAGCCAGGCCATTACACTGTGCAGCACACATACATAATCTCAACACACTCGGATCATTACCTTTTCAAAGGATGATATCAGCTCACAGCCTACAGAGAGACACAAAGAAGGCAATAGAAGCTGAGCGAAAGACGAAAAGGAACCAAAAAGGAGATGGGGAAAAAAAGAGGCAGCAAAACCACAGTTGCAGTGCAAAATGGGGGGAGGTTAGAGAAAGAGCCATCAATCAGCATTGCAAATAATGGCAGACAGGCAAGGCAGCAGGTGTAGGTGCAGTTCACCGCAAAGGTTGGCATGATACAAACACAGTGGTACCTGTTGTGTTCAGATACAGTATAGACTGAATGAGTCACACCTCTACTACACACAATACTCCACTACAAGTCTTCACATAAATCATCAGCCATTTGCACCTTGTGTTCTATACAACCATTCAAATAGGTTGCGATTGGGTTCTAACCCTGTGACAAAGGCCTTATACCAAATTACCCTCATCCAACCTTTTTGGGAGGATGTTAAAATAGAAATAGAAAAAATTATTTCAAAGAATGTCCCAACGGATCTTGTACTTTTTCTTCTAGGACTTTATCCAAAAGGTCACAAATACAACAAAAGTAAACAAATATTAATAGATACATGTCTTTTACATGCCAAAAGATCCATTGCAATGTTTTGGAAAAAGATCAGTAGGCCAAGTGTTACATACTGGGTGAGGCAAATGCTGACAACTTTCCTTTAGAGAGATTGATGTACAAACAAAAAGGAAAACAGAATATGTTTGAAAAGATATGGGAACATTTTAAGGTGTTTGTTAAAAGTGGTGATTTAGCAAATGACGAGGAGGAATAAACATTCAGTTATTATGTAAACCTTATAACAGGGTTAATGAGTTCAAATACCCATAATTGTAAAAGGGCATTCAATTGTGCACAACGTTTATGGGTGAGAAGTTTGTGATGTGTATGTGTATTGTTTATTTGTAATTTTTGTTTTTTGTTTACAGAACTTGTACACAGCTTGTGCCTTTGTTAGTGAGGCACATGTTTACATAGTTTTATACTCGTGTGTATATTTACATGTGTATGTGTGTATATAAAAAAATGTCAATAAATATATTGTTTTTAAAAAAAAAAATACCCTCATCTAAGGCTGTATTCATGCTGTTCTAAAATGAAGGCAGACTCCATCCAAACAAGCATTTTAGCAAAATATGAGAAAGAATGTGTCTATTCTCAAATGTCTCAAACACATCTCACATGACCACATATATGTTGAACAAGTAAATTGTGGCA
Organism: Fowleria isostigma; assembly: GCA_029814645.1. NCBI lineage: Eukaryota > Metazoa > Chordata > Actinopteri > Kurtiformes > Apogonidae > Fowleria > Fowleria isostigma. Next base: position 40,327,375 of record JAPTGZ010000018.1, read on the forward strand.
AATTGTGTTCCAAATTACAATGCAACTGTAAATAAAAACAAGTACAACAAGAGTTCACAAATTCTCTAAAAAACTGCAACAGTAGTATCAGCGCAAATGTGCAAACATTTCCTAGAGAAAAAAATATAGCTTAAAACTGGATGGTGAGATTCAGTCCATCACAGAGACAAAATTTCAACTCTTCTCAGTGCTACATGTCATTAGGCTGGCAACTGGAGAACTTTTAATAATAAGCTCAATGCATGCTATCCTCTACCAGCACCAGTTTTCACTAGCACCTCTCCAAGAGGGGTAAGTGTGATCCCACTGTGCCTTTCACAAACTCCTACACTAGTATAAGCCGAGCAGACAGGTAAAAGTCTATAACAGCAACTAAAAAGCTATTTTCATGATATGTGAATCTGTACAAACCAGCATGTTGTTTCATTATTAATAGTTCTCAGGAGGCTCCGCTAGTTGAGAAAGACGGCTGACTTATCTAATCCACCCTCATACTGCATCTCCCATGGTGGTCTGCTGTACCCAGTACAATTTACACACAGTTTTTATCTATTCATTCCATCCCTATAACCTGCTCTTCCTTCAGCCAGAAGTCTGTCATCCTATGAAAATGTGTGCGTTATATACGGTATAATGTCTATATGGCATGTGTAGTCTAGTCAGCTTTAGTGAGCCCTTGCTGACTGCTTTTCCTATTACAGTATAAACACAGACACACATTACTTTTGATCTGAATACTTCCTCAAAGAGTAAATATCAGAAAGCCATGAAAATATATTTTGGTATATACTTATTAGTCAAAGTCTACATCTTGAGATTTAAGGTGCAAAATGTAGCTATCTGTATTCCAGTGGAAATGGAGGCTTTATGGGGCTGCAGAAGTTAAAGTGATAATCCTCAACATTTTCCTATCTTCCTCTAGTCTTTCCTCCACAGCAAGTAATTAGTTGACTCCAGGGAGATGCCTAATATGATTCTTGGGTTTTGCATTCAGGGAAAGCCGTTGAGCCCCAGTGTGCTTTAGTAAGCTCATTAATCACCAAGAATCTGATAATATCAATTATTTCAGTAAACAAGGAAGTCAAGATCAAGCCTTTGCCCCTCACTCAATCCCAGCATTAAATCAGCACACAGATAGACTTACAGCTAATTGAAGTAAAATGGAGCTTTGTGAGGGATAAACCAGGATTTCTATACAGTGTGTGGATGTCTCTAATGAAAAGTACATAATGTATTCACAGGGGAAGTGGGTTGCATTACTATCAGGGGCTATCTGTTGTTAAAGTTACAGAGACATGCATACTGTTTAATAAGCTAATGATCACTGTTAAAGTCCTCTAACAGCCATAAACACTGGAAGAGATAAACCGTTGTTTCAACATTTTGATAGGGTTTGGGCCAACCTGTGTTATCACCCTCACTATTCACCGCTGGCCTATTTCTGTATGAAAGCGAATTATTTGAAGTAAAAACATCTCTAAGACATATCTGACAGGCGTTCTGATTCCCTGGGTGCATAACGGAGGGCTCCCACCGGTCCGATAAAAGGCCTGGGTTCCTGTAGCAAATGATGCCTTTCTCCAGACGTATGCCTACGCTCTGCTTTTAATTGGCCTGTTCTGTAGCTGTGAACCTTAATGACTTTGTTCCGGGATTAAAAGCCTCAGAGTATTCAAGCAAGGCAAGGGTCCTAACCTTACCTTGGCTGCTTGTTCTCTCTCCTTCCTTTCCCTAGATTTATCTTTCCTATGTACATTGCACACATCTGTCTTGTGTTTTTCCACTGTTCTATTATGTAGTTAAATATGTATGTGTAATATGTTATGTATGTGTTGCAGGTCTGATTGTTTAATGCAGAAAAAGGCAAGAATTGGAGTAAATGCGCAAAAAGATATGTGTTTTTTTATCGGTGGGAATACAGATAAATTCAATGTAAGAAAATGATTATCTGTCCGTCAAAACATCAGTGACGAACGTGAAATGCAATATTTCCAAGTGGAAAGTATAAACTGTATATAGCTGCTATGCTGTTTAAATGTTTTACCTTTGGTATATTTGTGATTCACTTTGAACGAGGTCATTCCTCCACAATGGTTGTCAATCCCACCTACCCCCCAACCTCCCAGATGCTCAAGCCAGGCCAGTGCTGAGTGATAGACTAATCGATGTGCAGCCTAATCAGCCAGCTTAACTCTAATACCCTGGACAGGTCCACATCATTATCATATCAGCCTCCACACGTTTCGAGGTGACATGGAAGAGGCAAAAGATTAAAGGCAATCTTGTAAAGAGGCAGCACAATTTCTAATGTGTTGACCAACCAAAAGCAACCCGCGGAAGCTGACGGCAGACAGAGAAAGCTTAAGGTGGAACCAGTGACGACTAAAAAAAAAGATCAATCCAGACAAAAGACTTCTTCCACTTTTTCTGCTTAGGCTCCATCATCAAGAAGGTTGAGTATTGTGTTCACAAGACTACGACCACTTGAGGAGACACTGGTCCCCGCAGACAGTCAGCCAATGTCAGCCCATTACCAGGTGTCTATTAAAGTGAAGAGTTTGTTTAACTTAGGCATATATTTAGGGGAGTTCAAGGAACCTGTGGAAATTATCTATAAACTGCTTTACACAAATTGTTTACAGGCAGTAAATGACGCATAAAAAACAGGTTTGAGGTTGATGCTCACAGTCCGAGGCATGTGGTGCAGACTGCACACTTAACGCAATTAAGTTTACACAGACTCACAACTGATCTGGTGTTGATTACACTTGAGGGGAATGACTAGACAGCCAGACTTTACAGTTCCTCCTGGCAATATCAACATGACACAATGTACAGACAATATTTTGTGTTTCTAGTTAAAGCACTGGTAAAATTCAGTAAAAAAAGAATGCATGTGTGATCTGTTTAATACCATCTTCTTTTGCTTTATATTATTGTGTGTAAGTGTGTTTGCTTTATGCAAAACTGATGAATGTGTAAACTGATAAGGTGTGGATTTCATAATAAAAAGGTCAACTTTATTAAATGAGAAGGAAAATTAAATTCCTCTGACTCCTTTTATTTCAACACCACAAGCAGACAGAAAGGAGATTTTTTGTTATGCTATTTTTTAATCCTTAAAAAGCTTCAACTTAGGCCAAGTAAGAGGTTATCAGCCTTGTCCTAAAGAGTATGTATACTTATTTTAGTTACAGTCTACTATGTTGTTTACACAAAGCATAATAAGGACATAAAGGGAGTATTTACAACGCTCATTAAACAATAGTGTGGCTGGATTAGGATCCACTATAGCTGGTGTAACGGTGGTCTACTTGTGAAAACTAATCTCTTTGTCAGGAGTGTAACTCAAATCAGCAGCTCACAGTCATCATTAATGTTTAAGATGGCTCGCAACTGTGGTGTCAACAGCTTCCAAGATAATCGACATGTCAATCAATGGCGAGAGTGTGGCCAGCTTTTAGAGGGTCCCTGAGGTGGCTGCTTTGAGCACGGTCAGTTTAACATAGTTGCAACGGTAGAGTGTAAACAGAGAAGAATATAGACTCCACCATTGACTGGCTGATCAATGCCATTGATCATTTTGCCTGCAGTACCTCCACTTCTTTGAATGGGATGCTCATTTTCACCGCAGCCATTCAACTCACAGGATTGGAGCTTTGACTCACAACCACCCTCTGCCCAGTCACATCAAATGCAGCATGTGCACTTGACTCTAGAGGGAGACAGAGAGGAGGGCTATAACAAACACTAGGACTCAGCTTAATATATGTGAAAATATGCCATTACTTCGACTCAATGCACACAATATGACAATTATATATTACCTACTTGATAAAAAAAAACCCTCATTATTGTGTTAAATATATTTGAATATTAGTTTTCTATTTTTTACTGAATTCATGGTGGATTTATTAATAAATAATTTAATATTGATAATTATCTATGTTGCCGTGTGAAAAAGAAAAATGTAAAAAAAAAAAAAAAAAACAATAATAATTCAAAAAGCTGTACTTGGTGCAGGGTTTTTGGTATTACCAAACTCACAATAGTTTCCACTTTATGTTTTTTTTTAAATAAACTGCATTATAGTGCGAATATCCTTCAGCTCTGTATGCCATCAGTTGAAAACAAAGTTTCTACTCATGCTGGTGTGTGTTGTAGAACAATTAGGTGCTAAAGGGCAACACATTTTTTTCAGATGGTGTTGACCAAAATGGAGCCACAATAGATTAAATGGTAATTGTTAGAGTCATTTTAGACTATGTCCAAAAGCATTCTAAGTAGGTCAATTCACAACGTCCTCCTGACACCCAGAGTATCTCCTCTTCTTAGATAAGGCCAGTACTTCTTCTACAACAGAGACATCACTGCTGGTGTCATTTCTGGAGATATCAACAGTACATGTACAATACAGTACATGGAGCCTGTCATGTATCAGGAGAAGGAGCGTCACCAACTGCTTACCTAATATTGTTTAGGTACCTGGACTAATGGTGAACCCCATCATACAACACATGTCATCCATGTCCGGACACTTGGACCAATGGGCTATGACTTATGTCGTCAATGTTTGGACACTTGGACCAGTGAATTAGGACATTACATCATCAATGTTTGAGCACTGGAACCAATGGGTTTTGGTGGACTTCACTCACTGTAAAAACCTAAACTTCGTGATGTTAGTCAGTCAACAGCTGCATCACCTGTATGTATGTACTTGACTCCTTGCTGCAAGTAAAATTTCCTGATTCCAGAATCCAGCGACTCTGTCTTCAGTGCCTCAGAATTCTTCTAACAATAATCTTTACAAGGCCTGCACAATTTACTGATTTTCACACATTCATTTCACAGAGATGCATTCATATTTAGCTACTTATTCGTGTTAATCTGCAATCATTCCAGCGGCCAAGCATCCGTTACTGCATGAAACAATTTAAAGTTATTTTATCCGCATTTTCCATTGTTGATTGAGCGATTTTCATCAGATAACATTATTCTCACATTTGCCTCCATACAGTGTGGATATAACCATCATTAGTAAGTCTGCAGATGTAATATATTTTTTTGTTCATGAAGATTACAGCCATGTCCTAAAGGCGATTGTTTAACTACTACATTATTCTTATTAGCAGTGTCAATGTGTGGGTCACATTTTCTACAGACTACAATTATTAGCAATACCATGAGTGATACATATGCTGCTTAGAAATTATCACGTTAGCCTTTTTCAAAGACTGGCAGTATTCTGTTGCCAAATCTTGATATTATTCTTTCTACAAGAAAGGGGCTGTTGTAACATCAACTGTAATTATGAATTATTGCTGCAGCATCAACAGTGAGACAGTTTTTCACATCATAATTCATAGTGTACGTAGCAATAAAAACAAATTCCAAGTGACAATTGACACATTTCACTTTAACAAGTCAAATTGACTAGTTTAAATTTACAGCGATGTGAGGGTGAGTTTGCCACCTCTCACAAAGCACTGGTGTTTCTCAGTCTGTGAACATAAGACGATATAGTGAGAGCCCTCTCAATGTCTAAAAGAGAAAAAGAGAGACAACATAGTCACACTCTCAGAAACATGGAAGTGGAAGCTGAGAAGGAGAAAGAGAGAGAAGAAGAATTTTACAGATACAAACACAACTGTGAAGAATTTGACCAAACAAACATAAGTTAAGAAGAAAAAAATCCTGCTAATCAGATGATCAGATGAGGATACAAATACTACAAATAATCTATCACTTATTATTCACAAACCAGCCAGATCCAGGGATGTGGGTATCTGTATCTCCACACAATTTCATCAATTTTAAAATCATGATGAATTTTTATTCTTGCTCTTTTCTCAAAGCATCCATTTCAGATGAGATGAAAAAGTAATATTCCAGCAATAAAGCTTGATTTACATCCCCTTCGCTGCTCCCCCTCTTCCTTTTTTATTTGATCATTTAGCCAGGATCATATAACTGTATATCAGACACAAATGAAATCAGGTCCCGTGCACATTAAGGACATGTCTTTCTGCAGCTAACATCCTCTCCAAACCAACCACCCAGCTCCACAGCAAGCCAAGGGCAGAGTCCCATTCATTTTCAGGCCCATTTCCTCCTATGATTAGGCGATCAATCAATCCCAGCATTCAATCTCATCAGGCAGACGGGATTATCTGCCCATCTTCCCCTCTCTCACTTTCAACTCACTCCCTCCCACACACAGAGCAGCACATTAACATCAGATCAAGTATCACCCAACACAAGCAGTCTACCACATCCTCTGACCACAAACAGACAGCTTCTCATTTTAGCCATCTCTCACTCATCCACTCCATCTCCTCAAAGTGGCTTTGCTCACCCAAAGAAAAAAACCCACGCAGGTGCAAACTATTTGTTTGTATAGATTTTTCTGTCTGCAGTCTCACTTGGCTCTAATGGAAATGATAGAGTCTGGGTATTTTTTCAGGTTTTGGCTTAGTCTTTTCTTTTTTTTTCCTTCCGTTTAATGCACAACTTCTGCTAAACCTTCTCTCTCTACACACAATGTCACAGTCCTCTAAAGAAATAGTTTTAAGTTTGGGGAAATGTGTTGGTGCAAACTATTTTTATAGAAGCCGGTTAATTAAACTTAACCTGTGAGTTATCAAGGACTGAGAACTATTGTTAGATTACACACCCCTGCATTAACCCCAGACTCCATCTGTGAGATCCAAGTGTGCTTTTTAATCAAATATAGATTTTCCTACCAAAATTTTGTCATGAAAACAAAGAACAATCCATCTGACAGCTTTAGACATTAAAGCATTAATCAAGGTAAGAATATGCTAAAAATTTTCAAAACTCGTAGCTTCGTCAGGTCCCTGTGAAAGTGTCTAATCCACAAACCAGTGATATGATACATATGACTGGGAGGGAGTAGGGAGCTTTTCATCCTCATCATCTTTGTTTTTTCTCGTGGAGATGATTATGATAAAACATCATATTGTGAAATGTGGAAGAGAGAAAATGAATTAGTAATAAACTAAGAGAGACTAAGAGCACACATAGGAAAATGAAATTACTTTTTATGCCATCACTAATATTTAATATTTCTAGTTTTTCAGATAAGCACTTGGCAAGAAGGACATTTTCCTTGCAGCTTAAAATATTTAATAAATTCTAGTTAATGGCAAAAAGCTTTTTGATGTAGAAATGCTAATTCTTGAAACAACACTGATGAAACTGTCAGGCTTTCAAGACACACTACCTTTTAGTAACCCTGCGCAAGGTTAATGAAGTTTCAGGTCTGATAGGCAGCATTTCTTTGTAACTGTGGCCTCAGTTCAGTTCACAACTTCTTGTACCCTCCATTCCTATGTCAGTTATTATTATTATTATTATTATTATTATTATTATTATTACACTCTCACCAATACGTGTGACTACTTATCAAATAATCACATCAGTGGTTTATGAAGAGAATGGAGACTGCAACAACAACATTACTGCAATTTAAATACATCTGAGAGTAATCAATCTCAAGTTCTTAGATCATCAAATAACTTGGAGAAACTGGTACCTGAAAAAAACACAACTGACTAATCAGTCTCATTGCATCAGTGAGAAAAAAAATTCTTGCACAGACTTTAAGTTAGGCCCATGTTACATTCACTACCCACTAGACCTGCGCTCCAAAAGACAGATGTTGCAGACCTGTCAAACAGTTGACATTGCAGTTACCTTGTTACATGATGCTTAATGAAGTTTACCATTTTACCGTTTCATTTAGTTCACGACCCCTTAAAGACAGCTCTGACCACTTTCCCTTTTGCCTAAATATGGTTACCTCCGCCCAGCATGGCAACAGCTGAATCACAAACTTTAATTTTAGAATGAGGGTTCAGAAACAAATCGGTGATGGAACAGATTTTCCGTCCACTAATTATATACAGTCTATGGTTAAGCCTTAAAGTGCATCCAGTCATGAGGAGGCAGTTGACATATTTTGGCTGCACTTCAGGAAGCTGTCTTGTTATGCTTTAAACGTAGTCTATTGCAGCCACAAACATTAAAAAGGAACATAATAAAAAGTCTAATAAGTGTAAATCTAATGGAAGTCATGTTAATATCAGAAGAAACAATGTATTTTTAGTTTTTATGGATGTTTTTGCACTTGCTTTATAACTCATTTCATATATCTTGTTTTATTTCTCATTAATATACACAAGATATTTACTATATCAAGGCTTTACAAAAAGTTTAGAGTTTTTCCCATAACTATAGTCTGAAACTACTTTTTGAAATATTTGTACAATATTGTGAGCTTACTTGTTCACCATAGGGTTGCTCCAGAATGATCAACATGCTTATGACCTTCACAGCAGACCATTTCCAACTCCTGCAGGACATTTTATATCTCTTCTGATTCCTGACTGTGTGTCAGGATGCCACTTTTTTGCTATCAGTAGAAACAACAAGAAACATAAGTTCAATCAAATATGTCCACTGACCTCGAATCATAATCTTAAAGTATGAGTTATGACAAAAATGTGTTTGAGATGTTTTTGACCTTTGGCCATCAAAATCTTATCAGTTCACACTGGAGTCCAACTGAATGTTTGTGCCAAATGTTAAGACGTTCTGTCAAACCATACATTAGATGTTGTGTTTTTAAACACAATGGGGGGCTGCAGGACAAACCTTCAATGGAAGTATGGTTACATGTGAAAAATAATGTTTTCATTAACATTTCATATACTTAATATCAGACATATAAAGAAGATATCTAACAGGATAATGGAGAGAAAAATGATAAATCCTGCAGCAACACAAAGAGATACCAGTAAATATCAAAATTTCAAACTTATGTTGAATTTAAATAGCAATTTATTGTGCAACTTAACCAGTAAATGCAAGGATCATCCCTGCAGGATCCTCAACTGTCTAGAATAGAATAGAATAGAATAGAATAGAATAGAATAGAATAGAATAGAATAGAATAGAATAGAATAGAATAGAAAAAAAGCAAAACTGAGGTCTCATTGCCTTTTCTCTACATGTGGCATTTTACGTATGTATTGGGATGTAGAATTTGCTTTTAATAGGGCACAATGTTAAATATACCCCCTTTACAGATGAAAAAAATCATTATTTAACTGACAGAGTTTAAGCTGACTGATGATGTTGATCAGGATAAAGAAACCAACTTAAATTCAAATAACGGCAGTAGAAAGAAATATGCAGAAATTTGATTAATCACTCTGCAGATGGCTATAAAGTATATATTTCAGGGTATGTGGCTAGCCTGTGGTGGCAGTGGAAAGTTAGACTGGAGAAAAAAAGCCTGTACAGAAAAGAAAAAAAAAAAAAAAAACTCTGGACATATCATATCCTCTTGCACAGTAGCCTTGACCTGCTGGATGATCTTGATAGAGCCATCGTTCATTTACTTCATATGGATACACTAACATCGCCCAGTATACCTTATCTCAGTGATGACCAAGTAATATATTTGGGATTGGATTAAGGTGATTCCACTAAAAGAGGATAGTACTGACATTAAGGAAGGTGTGCAGACCACCAGAATGAATATCACCAACTGCATATCAGCTTTTAACCTTGGGAAGTCGAAAACCATATTACCTATCACCATGTTAGGACTGTGTTATACAAGTTTAAATGATTTTGCTATACTTCTCAAGTCAATTGCAGTAGACTGACGTACAACTAGCCTTTTTCACATAAGACACTGAATTTCTCAAAAAGGAAAATTGCAGGTAAATCCTAAATTAGGATCCTGACATTGCCTCACTATCACAGCAAAAAAAAGCTATCATTAATATTATCACCACCATTCCTGCTCATGAAATACTGAAAGTAACTATATACTAAAGAAAAAAAAAATCCTGCACTTGCTTCAAAAATTACCAAATATTAACAATAGCTTAACACTTCTCTAATGAATTAATTGAACCAATGAAAACATGGGATTATTTAACCAATCACAGCCTCCAGGGACAGCGACAGTTCCATCTGTGTTACCATGGTAATGCTCGACAATTTAGGCCACACATTCTATACATCCATATAAGAATGGAGGACACCACCAGTTAAAAGTTCAACAAAACCAGTTTTCAGACAACAGAACACAACTCAAACAACAAGCACTTCAATGGACCAATACAAACTTAGCACCACTAAGCTAACACAAAGCAGATTTAACAGGACAAATATTATTTCTCTGTTATTATACTATTATTTCTCGCTAACTAACTGAACGAACCAAAACAAAGTAATAACGTATAATTATAAATTTTGTATAACCTTACTTGGTTTCTGATCATAATTTGGTTTTATATGATTAAAGCTTTGCTATCAGCTAACTTTTGTGCTATGTTGAAATGATTCAAACTCCAAACAAATGGCTCAAGCCCTAAATCTCTACACCATGTGGGTTTCCTCTGGGATTTAATGGGTTAACTACTACCCTGTCAGTGCTCCATTGAGGTACTGATGAAGATTTGGAGTTTGTTCCCGAGCAACTTAAACGGCAGTTCAATGACTGCTCCTACCATGAGCTATGTGCTAATGCTAGCAACTGTGTATGTGTTAGGATGGTTAACCATAACCTCACATTTTTATAATGTTAACGTGATTTACATTTTTTTTAATTAATTAAATGAATTACAGTGAAGTGTTAAGTAATTCACTCATTGCACGTAACTTAAACAAAAAAATAAATAAAAAATACATTATCAGTCATAACTCACTGTGCTCTCATGTGGTCCAGTACTGGGTCTGCGGTGTTCCCTGGTCCAGTTGGAGACCCCTGACATGACGGAAGATGGTTTGGGTGAGGGTCTTCCACATGTTCAGTACTGGTATAAATTCTGTCACAGTCTCTGTATCCCATTCCTCAAAGCCGCTCTACACCTGTTCTTCTCCCTGACGGATTAGCCAAATATTTTTAGCTGGTACCGTTAGCTAGCAGGAGGCCCATGTCCAATCAGGAACACCTGAGTGAGTTATCGGTTATTATCATCCTGAGTACTAATTTGAACACCTAGCACCTGAAGAAAGTGTAGCCTAACGTGTACTTTAATTTAAGTTTAGTGTCTTTTTTTTTCTCTGCATAGTCCATTGACCATTTTAATACTAGAAGTATCTATTTGCTCTGGCTTTTAATACAAGTGTGTGAGTTTTAGTTATTATAAATTTATTTTTAATTTATTTTCTTCCAGTTGTGTTTATATATTGTTATTCTACATAATGTGTTTTTATTTGTATTAGAATATTTTTTTTCTTATTTTACTATTTTATCACACTGTATTTTCCTCATATGTTTACAGCTGTTTGGGCATCTTGTGCTGTTTTAAATTTTTTGTGTCCCTTTAACTGCCCCACCAAAAAAAAAAAAAAACCCTGATGAAATCAACTTTTGTTTACATTTATTATTCCCTTGGGTTATTTCTAGATTTTTATTTTTTATTTTTTTTACCATACTAAAGTATCAAAAAAATTACTAAGTTAATTCTTTCACATTGATGTACTACCACTAAATGTTTAGTATTTGCAGCAATAGATAAATTTAAAATAAATCATTTTTTTCATATGGGCTTGATTTTTCCACTTTTACCATAAAGTGACAAATCAACCACTAAAATATTGCATATCTAATCTAAGTTTTTTGTGGTATCAAATAATATAATCATGTTCAGGAGGGCCTGTTATGTTATGATATGTCAAAAAAGTATTCATATCTTTCGTATTTTCACCATCAGTCAAAACATCTTTAGTGATTTTTAGTTTAGTTTTTTTCATTTCAAGCTCATGCACTCCATGTACAGTGGAATTTTATATACATGTACAACAATCAGTACTGTTCATATACATCTCATACATGTGTACACAGACATACATGGAAAGAATGCGCACACGTAAAAAAAAAAAACAAAAAAAAAACCAAGCAGACTTGTAGAACTTGCATATAAAACTATACATATACAGGAAGATTATTTATGTTGAAATACACAGAAACTGTGCATGTTAAAAAACTACACCATTTTCATCTTTCTTGGCTCAGTTAGGTTCAGTTTAGTTTAGTTTAGTTTAGTTTTGCACAGATAAAAGAAATCAAATACATGAGAAAGATAAAGAAAAAAAAAATACAGTGCAGGAAGAGACAGAAAGTCCAGACAGGCTTATCTAAAGCCTCCACCTCAAAAAAGAAAGGGGAAAAAAAAAAAAGTTTAATACAAATAACATATAAAATACATGCGCTCAATGAAAGAATATATACATGGCTATACCAATATAGAGAACTCAAAGTACATGCACATACATGTAAAAACAATATTTTAAAATGGGGAGTTAGCAGTAATTAAATGATTTTTTAAACATGATTTAAAACTTTTCATAGTTAAACATCTATCTGCCATATAAGAAAAGTTGTTTCATAACTTGACACCCCTAAATCTGATGGAAAATTGACCTCTGCTAGTCAGAGGTTTTGGAGGATGGAGATCTGTGGATTGCCGAGTTAACTCCACTTATTGAAATACAGTGACTCAAAATATGCTAAACCATATGGTCGAGCAAGCAGTTAAAGGGTTAAAAAATAAACTTGACCTTGACCGTGTACACTTGAACTATACAGTATATGAATGTGCTTTTTGTCTGTAAACCGTAGGGCTGTTTTTGGTTAAGATGTTTATGCAGTGATCTTTGTCCATAAACTGAATTGGTTTTTTGTTGATGTGATGTTCATGCTGAATAAAATAAATGAATAAATAAATACCCAAATAATTCCATAAATGATTAGATGTTAGATGTCAAAGCATGCATATCACTGTGTGTGATAAACCAGAGATAATTATGTAAATCTAGCCTGCATGCCTTGGTTGCAGGCTATTTTAATAATGCTAAGCCTAAAGTTATTTTCAGCTTCGCCATACCGCATTGCTGTCTCTGTAACAAATCCACAATAACATAATAAATGGACAAACAAATCTCATTTATAGCCTATGACAGCATGCTTAAATTTCACATCACAGACCTGCTTTGTGCTCAGTGATTAGCCCCAGTATAGTAGTGAAATTGTAAAACATGCCGTTGACCTTTGGAAGATGTAAGTTTCAGAACACACCACTCAAGAAAAGTGACTGGTCGCTGTCCAGATGTTGTATTCTTCTTCCACTGTGTGGAAATGTGCATTTTGACAAATATAAAATGATACTTGGCTACTTAATAATTTTCTCTAGACTACCAGATAAGAGGAATATTCACTGTGATGAACCACAAATCAACATCATGAATATATTTCTATTATTTATCAGACGATGGAATTTATTTTTAGCTGCTGTGTTGATTATTACACAGATTTTTCTTGCTGAAGCCAGTTCAAACCTTAAGGTGTGGGAATTCATAAGACACAACCGAACAGTAATAGTTGTGACAGTTGATGTTGTAGCAGAAGGTGAGAAAGAGAGCAGAGTATGTGGGTGGATAGCACAATTTTATGGATGATGATTTATGGATTAGTTTTTGAGATGGCAGACTGGACTGTAACTATCACTCAGAGGACAGTTTTTGGAACAGATGGTAATCTGCATGTGTGAGTTTAAGAGCAACCTGCTTTAGCTTTATCATCGACCTGGGATCATGCAGTCCATTGAAGGCAGTTTGGTCTGTTTGCCATCAGTGTGAGATGATGAGACAGTTGGCACCTGTTGTTAGTTGGCATGTTAATGTTTTGACAGGCTTTAGCTGGAGTAAATGAACAAATTACATATCACCCACTGTGAATTGCTCTGAGAAATGTATTAAATAGACTTAAGAAATATTTAAATAGCAGGAAAATACAATGTTAGCATTTAATAATGATGAAGATTGAACTACTTTTTATCATGTAAAGTGTACTGAAAACATTAAACAGTGAATCTAGTACTTTCTTGGACTTCAGCCATAAAGATCCACACAGCCACTGGTGACCAAAAGCATCTACTGATCTAAAAGGTTTATTAACTTCTCAACCACTAATCCTATCAATACAGTGAGATGATCAAGTTCACAAAGACTTTGTCATCTTTTCATAGTCATCAGATATGATGCATTTGAATGTTCAGAGGCTCCGTAGTGAACGTGGAAATACCATCAGCCTCTACAACATTGATTCACCAGTAAAACTCATGGAGTTTTATAAATGACAGTGGATGGACACACTAGTTTTTCCATTTAGTTGTTGATTTCTTTGGTGAAAAAGTCACCTTTCTTTCAGTTTTCTCTGTTTCTGATATAATAACACTCAACTTTAATCTGAGCCTTGATAAAAATCAACATGATCAACATGTTAAATGTAGGAAAATACCTGATTTTCAGTAAAAAAATGCAAAATACAGAGGATAATATTGTAATAAATGGTGATAGATAACTTAAAAAAAGTTAGATTGAGAGAAAAATTTATTTGAGAACTGACACAAAAGTAGCATTGGGTGTTTAAGTGTTAAGGTAAAGCTGCAGTGATTAATATTCCATATGAAACCTGTTTCTCTAAGCTCTGTTTCAGGCTGTTTTTAGGACTACCCCTCTGTTAACAGTGGACAATGAAGGTGAACACGGCCCAGTAGCCACAAGTCCATAGTAGTGTCACACAGATACCAGTACGTGCTGATATATTCCATAGTATTACATAGAAGTGGGCAGTCTTAAGTATTACATGCATACCGGGAGGAGGTGAAATTGGCAGGTTTCCAAGGTTACGTGGCCCCAACTGGTAGGAAATCTTTCAGGAAGTAAAATGTATTCATACCCTGAAGAGCGCCTACAGAGACATATATTCTCCTGTTTATTTATTTATTTAAAAGTATGTTCTCTATTAGTGTTTTTTTCAGGTATTAAATGTTATGAGATTTTGGAAGGACTGTATAGCTCGATAAAGAAGCTCAGAAAAGTGGCTTCATTTTATGTTGTGAAACTGAACAAGTCATCTGTCTTTATAGTCAATGTTTTGATTGTGAGCTGCAGTGTTTTGTTAAATTCAGGTGTCGATTCCCTCTGATTTTGGCTCATGCAGCTTTAATATTTGACACAGCTGATGCAGGAGCTAACTCTGCATATACCTGACAGGGAAATGATGACACAGTAAAGTCTATCATGACTATTTCTTGGTTGGAAACTCTTTGTTTTTTGATGTTTATTAATAGAGATGGGTAAAATGAAATCATCAGTTTAATCAGAAGACTTTGTGGAAAGGAGTGCACTCCTCGAGGGTGTAAATTATAAGGCTAGTGAATGTGGCCATGCAAGGCTCATAATGTGACTATGACTTGGCAACATCTTTGTTACAAACTAGGATTATTAAAAAGATGTCCCTCGGCAACTCATTATACAATCAGCTCAGGCCATTTTCTCCTTAAGCCTTTAATTAAATTTGAATGATTACAAAAGAACAGAACAGTCAACAGCTACACGACTGCCAACTAGAACTGCATTTTGCCAGCGGCCAGATGACTTACTGCAATTTTTTATTTCTTTCTTCTACTCTTGCATCGCTCTCTGGCATGCTTGTTGGTCTTGGTTATTTTTCTTTTTTATTTATCTCTCAGTTGCATATATCATAGACAGTATAACAGATATAGATATTGTGACACAGATAGTCAGGGTCATTTCCAAATAAACTTAATTGAATTTTTGTCATTTTTTTTGTCCACTAAGGGTGTAAAAATATTCACTGTATTAATACAGATTAACCAGCCCTACTTTCATTTCAGCTTCATTTATAGTTTTATTTAACACCATACAAGGGCAGATATGCAATGTGCTTCATAAAAAAAGACAAAAATAACAGATTTAGGCTGACGTATGTACAAAATGTAACTATGGCTCTAATTAGAAGACAAATCAGTGTGTTAACACCACTGCCCTGAGAAGGAGAGTTTTGTAATTGCTTTTCCATTGACTAGCTCTTAATGGTTGTTTACATGGAAAATGCAGTAATTGCTCTATGAATGAAGTGGATAGAGATGCTAAAAGCAAGTAAGGTCAAGGTAACTTTTGAATGGTAGTTGGTTAATGTTTTTGTGGCTGTGAGAGTGAGAGTGAGAGCTGAAAAATAAAGACAAGGATGCAAAGAGCAGGACACAGGCTTTGTGAATGACAATAAACAGCATCTTCCTATGAGATGGCACAGTGTTACATACGTTACATTCTGAACTTGTTAATAAATTAACCTCATATTTTTGATAAGAGTTTAAAAGTATATTCAGCTTTAAAAAATGCTTTTATTTGGTCAGGATTTAACTAACATGTGAATTAATATTAGAATGAGTGATTGTGAAGCATGCTTTGGTCACACAGGTGCAAATGGCTTTGAGTGCCAACATTGATGATTAAAAAATACATGATTTACCAGGCCTCAAGGTTAATGAATTGGTTTAATTAAATAAATCTTACTGGCCGTGACTCATGTACAAAACAGGGGGTGTATCCACATGACAATCTTTTCAAATGCTCAAACCAAATTTGGTGAATGTATGTTACATGCATACCTAGTTACAGATTTATGTGCAGTTGAATGATATTAACCCAGAAAGACCCAAACATCCACCACTGACCATAACCTCTACAGGTCTAAAATGTTTGATATCTGTTGATTTACTAATCGTATCAATCCACGGAAATAATTGGTGTAAAATACAATTTGTCATCTTTTCATGCTCAGCAGATATGATCCTTTTGGATGTTCAGAGGCTCCGTAGTAAACGTGGAAACACCATCCTCTACAACAGGGGTCTCAAACATGCGGCCTGTGGGCCAAATGTGGCCTGCCAAAGGGTCCGGTCCGGCCCGCGGGAGGAATTTGTGAAGTGCAAAAATTACACATTTCAGGTTCTATGTACAGACCAATTCAATCTGAAGTGGGTCAGATCAGTAAAATATGATCATAATAACCCAGAAATACTCACAACTCCCAGTTTTTCTCTCTGTAAATG
>JAPTGZ010000018.1:40360100-40396318 GCA_029814645.1 Fowleria isostigma
TGGGGTGGGGGGGGTGGGGGGTGATCATTCAATTACTGACTGCCGTCACAGGCTAATATTCCTGCCTGTCAGGGCCCATTCTGGCTCAGTTTTGGTCAGAGTTCTTCTGATGGACCTCATTTCCTGTTAAACAGAACCAGAAGGTGCTGTGAAAATGCCGACACCTGATCCTATGTTCAGGAGACGGGAAATGCTCCGGCAAGGCCCAGAGCCTGCCAAGACACCCTCCACACCTTCTCCAGCATGAATCCCTGGAAGAGCGTCAGTCAGTGGGGTGGACCTGAGGGAGCTTGGTTTATGGGCCACTTGCTTAAGAGGTTGATGTATACATAAGGAATATTTCTGTTTCAGGAATCTAGTGTGAAGTAACGATGGGATCAAGCTATTTTAAATCATGAAACTCAAGGCTATAATTCAGATGAAACTGAGTTCTCCATTTTAATTTTTTTCCCACTCAATTTTTCTTTGATCCTCACTCACCCATCATTTTATCTGACAGATTAGATTGAATTAGTTTGACCTGTCCTCAAGGCAGTGGTGTAATTTGCCTTTGACATTCATAGGGGAGGGAGACAATGTGCAAGACAAAGAGGTATGTGAGGGGGTGGAAACAGAGGAGAGGTGTGGGTATGGGATGTGGAGAAAATTCTGTCGCTTTCAGGCTTGGCGGTAAAATTCCTGTTCTTCATGGTCATCTATGTTATTTTACCAGGCTGTCTGTCAGGGGTTAACCCTTGACAGTGGCTGAGCACGCTGCCCATGTGCAAAGCAGAAGAGCTTAGCTAGTTCTCTCATTGGCGTAGCCACAAATGTATCCAGTATGTCTGCAGTGTCTGCTGGTGACACACTCCAATTTGTAATTTTAGTGCAGTTCAGAAACGTTTACATTTATTTTGCATAAGCCCTCAACAAGTTTACTGTCAGGGACGATGCCTAGCTTAAATTTAGCTGATTTCTTACTAATTTGCTGTGGATAGAACAGAAAGGGTGTTTTAATTGGACCTAGTATTAATGGTGTTTCTAACAGTGAACTTTTTTCTCTGTCTCTCCTCTGTTGGCTAGGACAGGCACAGGATGCTCTGACTAGAGAAGTGAGGTATGTCATTGTGCACACTGGTATGTGCAGTATTGTGGTTTTCTTCTGCTCTTCCTTTTCTTTTGTGGTGTAAAGTGGTAATACCAGCCTTATGCAAAACAGCCATTAGAAAGCTACGTTTTTTATTTAAGATGAGATGACAGAGCCCAACCTCGACTTATGTAGTCAGTTCAGAGAAACAAACTAAATTTGCACAATTTATTCTCAGCAAATGCTGAAAACTGATACTGAGGAGGTCTGGGAACCACTACAAGACATGATTCCAATAAAGAACCGTTGGACCTCAGTGTGGTGACACCACTAGGGTCAGAGTGTGCAAACAGAGTCTGTGATATTCAATACAACAGAGCTGTGCTGCTCTACTGTGCAATGAGAGGGAACGTTTTGTGGTGTAAGTTGAGTTATGCTTTTTGGTCCTCGTAGGGGAATCTGTTCTCTGCACTGAACTCATCTTCCATATTAGCAGTGGCGGACAGCCACTGTGCAGCATTCAGTCCAGTTCTAAGCCACTGCCTCAGTCAAGGGCACTGACGGGAGAATTAACCTAACATGTTTTTGATGAAGCACCTGGAGGAAACCTGCATGTGGGGAGGATGTAAAGTCCACATGGAAAGGCCGTGCCCCGGTCAGAATGTGACTTATTGTGGTGAGGTGAGAGTGTACACCACCAAGGCTTCCATTATCAAGGCCTATTTGGGATATGTAAAATGTTGAGAAAAATGATTTTAGGAAGCTGTTGGATCTTCTACTGCCTGAAATGACTGAGCTGCACTTGAATGATAATTAAATATGAGGCCAAAGATTGGCAAGGTATGCCCTGCACCTTTAGGCCAAAGGAAAATGGGTTTGGGAGCTCACATTGCCCCGGGCCAATGTTTGACTCAGGCGCTAACCCAATTTCACAGTGTGTGACTGGGCCTGGCCTGTTTCAATGCAGCATCAGAGTGTGTGTGCCATCTGGTCCAGGCCTGCGAAGGAAATGGCCTTGCTTTTCACACTGATCGGATTAGGGTGTTTTTAATTCATTCGGGATGTGCCCTTGCGTGTTAATTGGCTCAACATGGCCAATGAATCTCGCCTGTTGCTTTGAGACAGGATGGCCTCCTCCTTTAACTCTTCTTCAGTGGGGCTCAAATTTTAGCTACTTTTATACATTCTCCTCAAGGTTGGTTCATTTTAATTTAGTTCAGTAATTCATGAAAAAAACCCAAACATATATATATATATATACACACACAACTTTAGTCTTCCCTTACTGTGGAAACAATAAAAGCCAAATGATGTTCACGTGCACTTAATTTAAGAGACTATGGTGTACTCTCATATTTACTCAATGACAAACAGGAATTGACTCCAGTCAAATAAAAGTGCATCAAATATCAAGAATGCCTGTCTATGACTTGACTAGACTTGTCTCCTTGTAAACAATACATTAAAATAGAGTTGATATGAGTTACATAATTTTTTTAATATGTTTATTCTAAAGATGACTTTAAAAGTATTTCTACTTTTATTTATCTTTTCTTACAGTTAATAATGTATTCTTTGATCGTTTTGCACAGGGTCATACATAAGTAAGATGTTCACAGTTGTTTCTCAATATAGAATGTATTAAAAGGGCTATGATACTTAAAATACGACTAAATGTCTAGATATAATAAATGACATATCTCAGATCCCAGTTCCAGAGGCTGGATGGATCATTGAAGATTACTCTATTAATCTATGATTAATCTATGAGCCATGACTTTTTTCAGTGTCTTTAAAGGATGTAGTGACAGAACTAGTTGTATTTTAGAAGCTCTTGATACAAATTGATGGTAACATATCAGTCGGGGCTGATCATGCTGTTGGTCATTTACTTCAATCCCTGCTCCTGCTCTGATTTCAGTGGGAATAGTTCAAACCTCGTGGCCTCTGTGCCGTTCACTTTGTACTGCTTTTCCAGGGTGAACATCAACACTACAGTTTTAAAGAAATGAAAACACAAATAGACATGACAGTGAAAGTGTGTGTCAATTAAAGAACTTGTAATGTCATAAAAGTAGGCTTTTTAGTCATCTTCAGTTATAATTAATAAAAAAAACTCTGCTACAAAGCATTTTAATCCTTCAGCTCTTTTTGCTAATAATAAATATGGTGGCTTTATCTGAGTAATTGTGGTGTGAGTTGAAGGGCCTGTGGAGATATATTCATATTACTAAATAATGGCATAGGACACAGCCAAGTCTTAAGTACATATTCATTAGCTGCCGTAACATAATTCCAGAATTATTTTGCTGATTTTACCATCAGCACAATCATAAACAGTGCTGTATCCATTTATAACATAAAAAAAAAAATATACGGATGTCCATAAAGTTGGAATAAAAATATTTTTTTTACCCCTTTTATGAAATGATAGTTGCAATGTAACTGGGGCTTCATATGGAATCATAACATGGGATCAAAGGTGATTACTGATGTGTATAATTGGGAATTAAAAAATGAACAAATTTGAAAACAAAATTATTCCAGCTTTATGGATAACAGTGCATATTTGTACTGTCAATGTCACTCGCACACTTATAAAAGTCACCTACTGCACGCTTGCAACTTTATCATTATTATTGATATTTTTTGTCATTTTAGACACTTTGACAAATATGATATATATATGTATATACATACACACACACACACATATATATATATATACATATATATATTTATTTTTTTCCTATTGTATTTGATTCATGCTGTCTTGTACTGTTGTATACACTTGAATTTCCTCCTTGGGGGATCAATAAAGTATATCTTATCTGATACATATATAAAAAAAAAACCACACAGATTTACAACTTAGAAAGAACAGAAAAAAATAAGCCACCCTCTTATACTGAACTGTATATTCCTTCATATTGTCAAAATTGTGGTATAAGTGGTGTCAGCGACAGTGAGTGATGGAATCTGAACACATTGAAAAATGAGCCCAAAACATGACAAATTATGCTCATACTTTTTTAATGTATCACAATGAGCAAGAAACATACTTGATGAAATATTTTCAAAGGAGTATATTCAATTACCATCTACAATCAACTTAACTAGGACAACAAGGTTTTGTGACAAAAGTTTCTTTAAAAGTCTGAAGTTCCATGTGGTTTATGTATGTTAGTTTCCATGTAATTTGGTACAGTTTGGAAATCTTCATCATATAATTACAGTAACAAAAAAGCTAACAAGACTACAGTATAGAAAAGACATCAAGAACAACATTTTTGGTTTAACTTGCTCTTTTTTGTACATTGCAAGGCTGTTTTTTTCTACCCTCGGATGGGCTGCCTGGAGCCACAGAGCCATGCTTATGAGGCTCGAAGGAGGAGTAATTCAAGAAAAAAAAAAAAAAAGAAAACTAAAAGCATAAAAAAACATTGTGGCACCAGAAGTCACAAAAGGAACAGAGAGCTCCAAGTAACAGTTCATCTTTGAAGTTGGAGCAAATGGTTGTTTGGTTGTTAGTTTGGTTGTTAATTTTGGTTAATACGCTTTTTTAGTGTGTAACTGCCTCTTTAAGAATGACAGCTTTGAGAACCCGTCCCCTCCCTCTGTTATTAATATTCTTTTAAGATTATGTAATCAACAGAGATAGGGGTGAGCCGCCATTTGACTCGAGAGCTTTACTTGTCAACCAGAGACAAGCACAAGGAAATGAAACGGGTAGCAACATGAGCTGGGAAAAATGAAGCAAGCATCTCTGTCCATCCTGTCCTGAAATTTGGAAAATGTCCATCAAAGAGCAGAAGCAGAGGCAGAGCTGGAGAAAGAAAGAGACAGACAGAAAGGAGAAAGAGGCAGCTGGAGCCACTTAAGTTCAGTTTCATCTAAGGACTTTCCTCTCTGTCACACATGTCCATTGGTTCCAGAGTCCTTTCCCAATACAGCGTTGTCAGTAATCAAATAAGAAGGTGGTTTTAAAGCTGTTTTGAGCCTGCCTTCAGCTCCCATGCCCAGTTTTGGTGTGCCCACAGCCTCTCATGTCCTCATTATGAGATCTCCAAAGTTTCCCAGAGTCCTTTATTTTTTTTGTTTGTTTTGGGTTTTTTTGTTTGTTTTTTTTTTTTTTTCTTTTTTTTAACCTTTTCATTCCTTCTTAATCTTAAAAAAACAAAGAAAAGAAAAACAAAAAAAGTTGATGTCTTGTTTTAAATATATCTATATCTGTATACAGGTACATGTTCGTTTTCACAGTGGGCAAAAGATGACGTCTACAGCAAAACCTTGTCTTTATCTCTTTGTAAATGTCCATTAAAATCAAGTATCCCAATGTAAGTCAGTGGATCCAGTTATCCACAATAACGTTTTGTGCCACAATAAAATATACACTTGTGTTTGGGCACAGCTTGGAATTTTTTTTTTTTTTTCTTTTTGTTTCAACTGCATAAAGCTTTGGCCACATTCATATATTCAATCAAAGTAAAAACTGCTCAGTGCTTCAGTATTATCATTCCCATCTCTGATCATTACCTTGAAAATTTCATTTTCTAAATTTTAGTTATTCATAATCCAGCTTTGTGGTTCAGTTTGTTTTGGTGTGTAACATATAAAAAAAATAAAAGGCAAACATGAAAAAAAAAATTGAATTGATGCTGGCTCTTGCAAAACACACACAGAAACATACAAACTCACACACAGTCCATGCTGGCTGGATCTGATGTAGAGACCACAACTCGATCATCCACAAAAGAGCCCAAAAAGATTACACTTTGGAAACAAGAGAAACAGTATCATTGAGACAATGAATATAAAGAACATTTTCACACCATAAAGTGGCCAGGTCATAGTTTTTGATTTTGTTTTCAGCAATTCAAATTAAAGCTAGTGTTAATTTATAATAAAATGTAATATACAGAAACTAAAATAAAATACAAATACTTATAAGAAAATAACAATATATGTCTGACATTGTCTGAAAATTAAAATAAAGCAAAAAAACAAACAAAACAAAACTGTACAACTAAGGGATTTTTCTAAATAAAATATAAGTATTTCATGGAACTGGACTTTAGAGAAATAGCAAGCTTGCAGACCAAATCTACTGACTTTAAACAGCATGCTGTAGTATTAACACCAAATCACACTGCTCATAGCACTTTAAACACTTCTGAGATTGTGCCTTGTATTCATCAGGAAAATTATCTTGGCTATACAATAGTGGCCAAAAGTAGTTCTTCACAACTTTAAACATGTCTTGGTTTTGGTTTTACAAAATAAAAACTTTAGTTCATAGAATCATCGGTGAGAGGGTGGGGGTACCTATGCACATCCATTTCCATTGCAATAAGATGAAGTGGGTGACTTCTTTGGACATGAAAGCATCCTAACCTTTCCAAGGGACATCTTCAAAGAACCTCCTACTGTTTCCAGAAATAATGCTTTGGAATGAAGACGTCCCTTAAAAACCTGTGATCTGTTGTATGTGTGGAAGTGGCACCCTGTAGACACATGGGGCAGGTCAGTGGTAGCTTTGGGGTGGGGTGGGGTGGTGGGGGGCAACCACACATCAGCAAAACAGCCATCATTTCCTTCTGAGATTAGTATTATGTTGACAAAAATGATACTAAACCTATGAGACGCATCAGTACCAGATGTATTATATACATTTTTGGTAACCACTATTACTTGCTTAACAAGTGAGCAACAACCTTGACTGGATGGAGGGATTTTCAGCAATGTTCCATGCCAGCACAAAATGACATATGGAGGTTACTTTGTGAAGCAACCAATGATGCAAAAATTTACACAACAGTTTACAGTCACTTTAAAAATGAGAAAAAATAGATTGTGACAATTAAAAGCAATTAAATGAAACAAGATCAGTCCTTGCTTAAGAAAAATCCATTGTGATATTTGGAATGCACTGTTCTTTACAAACGTTATAGATCATTGGCTTTAAACATTGGTCTGTTCAAAAAGAAAATCGGCAAAATGTCCTTTGGAACATATATTCACAGTCTTCAAAGTTCCGTTTTTGCAACAAGAAAAAAAAGGTGTTGCAGAGGCAAGAAATTGGTTTATTGTTTGTTTTAGTTAAAGCTTAGCCAAAAGCAAAATGAGCATGCATCTAGGTACTCTTTTTTTTCTTTCAAAATTCTACATTAGCAGCAAAACGTATGTCCTTGAAGACCAGACCTTATACATTTTCTTAAAAAATGGACATTTGAATGTGACAAAAAAGTCAAACAAAGATTAATAACCTCTATCTTACAAACTGCAATGGCTCTGTAACGGTGCTACTCCACAATGCAAGGACATGGGCCCTTTTTGGTTTTTGGTATTTACGTAAAAAAGCCACCTGTTTGCTTGCAAAGCAGCAAAAACGGCAACTCTGATGCGTACTCCTTTATCTTTTAAACTTTGTTTTCTTTCCTCTAAAAACAGCAACAAATTCTCAAGTATAAAGAAGCCTCTTTTCTCATCTTTATGCACCAATGGTGAAAGTGTTTAGTCTTTGGATTTTCTTTTTGTCTTAAAGCGTGAGAATTATTATTAGTATTCTTTTTTCATTTTCATTTCTGACAACAAAAATGTCAAAATGAAAATAAAGACTGTAGCCACACTACATGAAGAACAAAAGACCTGCTTTGTAGTGTACACATCTACAAACTCAGGAGAGCAGAGAAAAATAAGTGCGAAGAGAGGAACAAGTAGAGTGAGAAATAGGAGTCAGACAGTGATAAGTGCACAAAGGTAACACAAATATTAAATAAAATATAATATAATATTTCACCCAGGATCTTTTTCATTTTGGTTAGAGCAGTACCAACCAAACAATACAATTTAAATAATTCTAAAAGAGGATCCTGCCTTGTCAGGAGGGGCATTTGGGTGAACATTTCCCAAGAAGCTGAGAATAAGACAGAAATAAAGTTTAGATAAATTACCTGTCCATAATCTAGTCTATTGGAATGACCAAGACAACATCAAATGAAGCGTCTTAAAGTTGGACAATACAAAAGCTAAATGTACACAAAGTTTTTTTCATCCTACCATACTGTTTAAATTCATTTCCAATGCAACACTCTACTTAACACCAAAAATCTATCATAAATACAGAAGGTTGTTTTTTTTTTCTTTATCAAATCTCTTTTATCGCCTGTTCTCATGTCTGCAATGGTCTCCTTGGGTATAATGGGATTGCAATTTCCCCCTTTTAAAAAAGATTCCTAATGTTGAAATCAGCAAATCATTTACCCTTTTTTGAATGCCCAGAAACAATGCCTTATTATAATTTCACTGAACTTAAAATATACCATAAAACCACTTTCATAAAAAAAAAAAAAAAAAAAAAAAAAAAAAAAGGTTATCTACCGTTGGAAACAAAAGGTGTAAAACATGAATTTCTGTAACAGAAAAAAAACATCTGTGAGCTGTTGACCTGAGAATAAAATAGACATTACATTATTCTTTACTTTTGCAAGCCATTGGTATCTGAATGCTTAAATAGCAAGAAAACTGATAGACTATTCTCCCATACAGTACATACTGGCTTTTTGTGGCTGTGCTATTAAGTAGAAATTATTACAAAACAAAGGGACAACTTGTTGACTCATATGTCTTCAAAAAGGGTTCTTGGGCCATTTGTCAACTTTGAGGCAGTCCATTGCCATACAGTACAGCATTTCTCTACCATTACCCAAAACATAACTGCAGCAATCTTTTCATATTCTCATATATTAGAATGCATGTATTTCAGTTGATTTAAACAAAACAAAAACGACAAAACAAAAATGAAAACCAGCATGTTGATATGGGAAAACAATCCACTAACATTTAAATTTTTGGTTACAAGCTTTGGAATTGCAGTTAGTCTTTACACATCTTTTTCTGAAATTGGTTTGTATACTTTTAATGTATTTTAACATTGCTGCTTTTTATGTTTTTCCCATTTGTGATTTTTTTTTGTCTTTTTGTGTTTTTTAAATATTGTCCATCACTGAAAGCTCTTTTACAATCTGATGGAGTCTGTTCCTACACTAGCAAGATTACTACTACAACTACTACTGTCTTTGACAAAGCCAGGCTGCTGCGGCTCCTCCGCCGTCCTGCCCAGCCTGTCTGCTGACTTCTGACTGCTGTCAGAGTCAGACTCGTCGGTAAAGACGTCTGTTGGTATCGAGGTCTGAACTCCTGAGGTGCTCAATGAACTTGAGGTAACCGTTGAAGGTGAGGACACTGGAGGAAAAGAAGAGGAAGAAGAGGAGGGACTGGCATTGGGCTTCCCAGCTAAAGCTCTGGAGAATGGGGCCTGGGGCCAGGGTTTGCCGGCAGCTGTGGTGTTGATCGGGGTAGTTGAGGAGGAGCACAGGGAAGAGGAGACAGCAGAGGATGACATGGTGGCTGATGTTGTTGGCGGGGGAGGGGGGCTGCTGATGGGATGAGTGGCAGACTGCGAGGTAGATGTGGTGTTAGGACTGGGGAAGCAGGCTGAAGAGTGAGGTAATAAACTAGTAGCGTGCTCTTTGGCATTTCTGGCTGATCGCTTGATTGTTCTGTGTTTGTGCAATGCCGATTCCAGGTGTTGACTGAGTGCTTTCTCCCCATCCAACGTAGTGTCACAAGCCAGGCAGTCATAGAGACTTCCAGCCCCTGCACCTACGCCACCGGGGACACGCAGCAACATCTCTTGCAGGTTTGCAACAGACTGACCGAAAAAACAGTTCGATTTAAGGTGGGTAATAGCCGCTTCTTCTTTGTTGAAAACTGCTTGACACTTGCGGCATGCCAGTTTATACTGCACCTTGGGGACGATGTATTGGTCTACAAGGGGTTCCACAGCTTTGCCATCCATCTCATTCTGCTCAGAGGGTACTTTTTTGTGAGAGGAGGAGGAGGAGGAGGAAGAAGAAGAGGAGGAAGTGGGAGGTTCACTGTGGGGGTTGCCCTTTTGCTCCTCTGTTTTAACTGGATCTTTGGCAGATTCTTTGCGATCCCCCAAGGATTGAGGGGGAACTGGAGTTTGGCTTGCCTTGGGTTGCTGGATCTGCTGAAGCTGCCGCTGCTGCTGCTGTAGTGCCTCCTGCAAGCTCTGCTGATATTGCTGGTAATGCTGCAGCAGGGACCCTGGAGACAGGCCCATCAGTGCTTGTGACAATGCTGGGTTGTAAGGGAAGAGACTTTCCATTCCATACATTGGTTGCAGATAGCCCCCCTGGAGTGCTCCAGGGATCTGTGGGGTGTAATATGGGGAAAATCCAGGCATGAAGTAGGGCAGGAACTGGTTTGTGAGGAGAGCAGTGGGGTCCGATGCCAAAGCAGCCTGCAGGGCTTGAAGCTGGGCTGGGTCTACCACATACTCCATGCCAGGCGTAGGCATAGAGGTGGCAGGCACAGCTGTGTCAGGTTTCTCCTTCTTGGCGCTGGCAGCAGATGTTGAAGGGGCAGGGGTGCTTCCAGTTGATGATGGGGTAGGGGGTTTCTCTGCTTTCTCCTTGGGCTTCTCTTTCTCTCTTAACCTCTCAGCGTCACGTTCTTTGGGGGGTTCAGGCCGGGAACCAGACTGTGTAGTTGAAGAGGAGGAGGTCGATGTAGAGGTGGGGCTTGAGTGGGAAACAGATGTGTTGGTCTGGGCTGGGCTGGATGCAGTCAGGGACGATGAGGAGGGAGGCTTGTTGGGCAATCCAGATGTGGGTAGACTAGGTGAGGGAACACTGGCACCAGGCATGTTCAGGAGGTTTGAAGGTTTTGGAGGAGTTAAAGCTGAAATGTTTTCAAATGCAGACAAAAAAAGAGTATTAATATCTATAAGTTCTTAACACTAAAAAAACAGTGTCATAACATTATGCAACAGAATAGAAAAGCAGGAGACAAAAGAAGAAAATTAAAGTATATGATAATGACCTCTTCTCTTACAAAATAAAAATCCATCATTGAGGGCTGTTTTTTTCCTACTACTGTGGACCTTGTGGCTCACAACTAAGCACAGTGGCATCAAGACATTATTAACTGTGTTATCTGCTTATTCATATAATAAACACATGTTAAATGCTGCATTCTGTTTTGTAGCCATTTATCACAATAAATGCCAAATGATGACGTACCTGAATTAGATGAATTAAAGCTGGAAAGAGAGGGGCTGCCAACCCCAGGCAAAAGGACAGGTGGAATGCCTTGCAGATTTGGATAGGCTGACTGGAGATTCAAAGCTTGCATTGCGGGATTATCAAACATCCCTTGCTGTTGCATGGCCTGCTGCTGTGCTAGTCCTAAAACTTCATTGGCCTTTTTAATGCGGTCCATCTCTTGCTGAGCCATGAGTTGGCGGACAGTGGCTGGGTCAAAGTATTCTTTTTCCTTGTCGATCTGGCTACCAATGGTATCCTTCACCTTAGAGATGTGTTGCTGGGAGAAAATGTGATCACGCACAGAGAGGCGAGCACTGTACTTTACACCACACAAAGTGCATTCAGTCTTGGGCCCCTCATAGGATGTCTGATTTATTCCGAAATGCTTAGCCATGTTCAGCTTTGCCTTTTTCTCCTTGGCACGGGCATTTTGAAACCACACCTGAACCACTCTCTTTGGAAGTCCAATGTCATTGCCAAGTACTTCACATTCCAGCATGGTGGGCGTCCTATAGTCGTTAAAACAGGATTTCAACACTTTAAGCTGGAGGTTAGTCATCTGGGTTCGGAAGCGCTTTTGGCCAGGACGGTCCCCACTATCAATGCTCCTGCTACCTGAAGCTCCAGGACTTGGTGAACAGGGGTCAGCCAGGCTGGACGTCTCACTGTGGTCTATCATATTTTCATTGTCATAGTCCTTAGCGTAATAGCTTGTTGCAGGGCTAACGAGCCCCGAGGACATCTGGTCATCATTTTCAAGGATGGGAGCTGAGCCCCCAGACTTAGACAGGAAATCACTACTGTTTAGGTTGTGCTTTGTATCAGCACTGTCATTATCAGCATTAGCTTCATCACCAGTAGTTGTGTCTGTGATTGCTGTATTCACAGAAGAGCAGTCATCATTATCAAATTTGCTCTGATCAAAGCTCAAGTTGACAGAGGACATTGTTGCACTCTCAAAATCTTCCATTCCCTCAACTTTGATGGATGAAGGGCTGAGAAGAGCCCTAGGTGACAAATCCATGCTTTTGTTGACTGGTGACATGGAGGAACTTTGCCCATCGCTGTTGGTAGGGACCATGTGTGAGTAGCTTGATGCATCTAGATGATCCATTTTTTGCATTCCCTCCTGGTCAGGTAACATGCCACTCAGAGTTAAATTATAGCCAGCCCGTTTTGCTTCATGCCAGTGACGAGAGCGAATATGTGCCTCAAGGGCAGTTTTTGCTTTGAAAAGAGCTCGACAAAAAGGGCACCTCCGATGTGCTTGAGCTGGTCCAACAGCTCTAAACTGGCCTTTTCTTTCCCTCGCTCTGGTATTTTGGAACCAGACTTGCACTACTCTCTTTTTCAATCCCACTTCATGGGCAATGTGGTCAAGCATTTTACGAGTAGGATTTGAATCTAATAAATACTTCTGATAAAGGATCTCCAGCTGCTCAGGTGTGATGGTGGTTCTGAGCCGCTTGTCTCTCTGTGGCTCCTCTCCACTGTTTGTGCTATCGTTTTCTCCTGGGCTAGTACCGGCTTTTTCCTCTAACTTCCTCTTGAGAGAATTCATGGTGGAAGTCGGAGTGGATGGAGAGGTGGCAGAGCTGCTGGGAATTTGTGGCATTGCTCCAGAGAGAAGTTGACTTGCCAAGAGAGGATTGCTGGGATCAAATAGCATGAAAGGCATGTCAATTGGACGATCAAGGAATTGAGGGTGGATGAATTGATTTTGCACAGAGAGGAAGTGTAATTGCTGGTGTTCCTGCCAGTGCTCAAATGAGGGAAAGCCAATCTTGCACTGCTCACACTGGTATGGGATCATCTGCTGTGCCAGTTGTTGTGTGGTAGAGGTTAGATGTGGGTTTAGATTCATATGAGAGCTTTGGGATGGGGCTTGGCTTGTCTGAGAGGCTGAGGGGCCACCCTGTGCTTGTTGCTGGGAGAAAGAAGGAGATGAATGTTTGTTGGGCTTGGACACAGACTGAAGCTTCTCATCCCTGTGAGGTCTAACGTGTGCCTCAGAATGGGTTTGATGGACAATTTCCTGCTTGATAGAGGTTTGGTTCTCTCTGGGATCAGCAGATATTTCTGGTAGCTGCTTGGGCTTCTCATCGTAAAGGTTTGAGGTGGATGCTGGTGATGCTGCTTCTTTCTCAGTGGATGGGAGATGTGAAAATGCTGAAGTGGAGGGTGGGAGTGGGCAGAGACTTGAAGAGGAGGGCATTGGAGTGTGGCAGGAAGACCCAGAGGGAGTATAACAGTCATGGGAAAGATCTGGGAAGTCCTCACTTTGGCTGTCATACTGTCCTTCCTCATCTTCATCTTTGTAACACAGCTTCTTTTGGTGTTTTATTAAATCAAATATACGCTGGAAAACCAGACTGCATTTCTTGCATTGGTAATTTAGGTTTGAGGTGCGGATGTAACGGTCATTTGATAGCTCTCGTCGTTCACCTTCTTTTCCTCCATCACCTTGATTTTCATAATTCTTCCTTGCCTTCTGGCGGGCATTTTGGAACCACACAACAATAACACGTGTGGGAAGGCTCAAAAGGTTGGAAAGCTGTTCAAATTCATCATCTTTAGGATAAGCATTGGCATCAAAGAAATCTTGTAACACTCTTAGTTGGTAATCAGTAAACCTCGTTCTGGATGATCTCTTATTCCCATAAAATTCTTGTTTCTGAGGTTCAGGTGAAGGAGGTTTAGAGTCAACTTTTGTGTCCTCTAAAGTTGTGGTTGGAGGATTATTGAAATTGTATGGCGAATCTTTGTTGCGCTGCCGCTCTTTAAAAAGGGTGTTTCTGAACCAGTGCTTTATGACTTTCTGTGGCAGGCCTGACTTGTCTGCCATTTCTTTAATCTGTTCCTCATTTGGCGAGTTATTGATATCAAAATATTGTCGCAGGACCCTAAGCTGGTCATCTGTGATACGTGTCCTTGGCCTTTTGTTCTGCTGCTGCTGTAGCATAGCTGGTGTCAGCTGTTGCTGATAGAGTTGGGCCAGGTCTGAGGCCAGGCTTGGCTCAACAGATGGTAACTGTGGAGGCAACTGAGTGGGTAAGGACTGGAGAGACATTGGCTGCATCATGAGTGGCGAAAAGAGGGGCAGATCCATTGGCATTGGGATTTGTGCCATAGGAACTGGTGGCTGTGGTGTAGGTACAGTTGGAGGTGTAAGTGAGGCAGCAGTGACAGGAATATTTGGTGTGGGAGCTCTTTGAGGTGGAGGTGGTGGTGGAGGTGGAGGAGGAGGTGGTGGAGGAGCTGGAGGAGCCTCTGGTGTAGACGGTCTTAGTGGATAGAGTTTATCATAATGCTCTCTGTATTCCTTGGCAAATCTCTCAAGGGAACGAAATGGAAAGAAGGCCTGGTGGATATGTTCCTGGTGACTCTTTAGAATAAGTATGTTTGAGAACAGCTTCCCACAGGCTTCACATTCCAGTTTCTCTAATCCCTCAATGGGGTCGACCACTCTTGTTATCCCACCTGGACCACTAGATCCTGTTGGACCAGCTGTCTTTTTCTGGGCTTTCTGTTTATTTTCATTGTACTGAATTACTAACTCAAACCCAAAATTTTCCAGTAGGGCTTTAGTTGCATTTCCACGAGCATCTGAAGCAATCCTAGGTGGAGGTAGGCCAGAATCATGGTTTATGTTTATTGAAATATGTTGAATTTCCTTCTTGTCTTTTGCCTTGCTTTCTGCAGAGTCTTTGTTAGTAATATCCTCTGGTTTCTCAACCATGTCCTTTTCTTTGTGCATTTCTCTGTCTTTCTCATTCTGAGAGGTTGCAGGTTTCTGTTTTTTATCAGTCTGCTGAAGGAGAGTTGCACTCTGTTGCAGCAATGCCATCTGCCCCTGAGCCTGTGAGTGAGACTGTTGCTGCTGCTGTTGTGACTGCTGTTGCTGCTGTTGTTGGTGTTGTTGTTGAAGGTGGTGGTGCATCAGTTGCTGCTGTAAGCAGCTCTGCTGGGCTGAGTTCTTTAGATCTTCCAACAATGAGCTAGTAGAGGATCCTGCTAGGCCAAGTGCTGAGTTGCTAAGGTTGAGCTCTGGGTTCAGCTGAAATTCTGCCCCAGGGATATAGAATGGGAACAACAACTGTTGTTGTTGTAGGGGTAGAAGTGCATCAGTTGTCATTGGGAAGTGCTGCAGAAGTGCTGGGTTGAATAGCTGTGACTGTAAAAGGGCAGCCTGCTGCTGGAGCTCTTGTTGAAGCTGGGCTTGAGCTTGGGCTTGAGCCTGAGCCAAATGCTGTTGTTGCTGAAGCTGCTGTTGTTGTCCTCTAGCAGACATCATGTCTGATAATTTATTCTTTTTTCCATCGTGGTTCTCAGATGGTGAAGAGCGGCAGCTCACAGAAGAATTCCCCAGGCTTTCAATACTATGTGTCTGGCTAATGTGGTTGCCGCCGAGAATACTTTGAGCAGGTTGAGATGCAGAAGAACTGTGGTTGTTAGAGCTAGATGTTGAGTTGGTGGCTGGGCTTGGACTAGATGTTGAAGTGTTGATGCTGGATGCCCCAATGCTTAAATTAGTAGCAGTTGCAGAAGTAGGGATCCCACCTGCTGCTTCAAGTTTGGCTGCCCTTGCTTTGGTCTGGTGTAGAACAGAGCGCATATGAATTTCCAGCGTAGAACTTTGGCTATATGCCACATTACAAGTGCTGCACTTGAAAGGTTTGTTGTCAGGGCTGCTGGTGGGTTCAGGCTGACCAGTAGTGGACTCCTGGAGCGCCCTCTTGACCTTGTGCAGGTGGGAAACTGAGTTATAGTGGACCAGAAGAATGTTCTTCTGTGTAAAAGACTCTTTACACACAGTACACTTAAAAGGTCGAGATGGATCCAAGAATTTCTCCATTGTAAAGTTGGGACCCTTTCTGAAGGGCAAAGCACGTTTGGGTTCAGATCCAGAGTCTTCCTGCAGTGAGCCAGAATCACTACCAGTTGGACTTTGCTTTTCCTCTGGATCACTTTCTTCTCCATCTTTGTCATCTTCTCCCAGACTGCCATGCTCTTCACCTAGTGACAGGTCACCCATTACCATAATGTCACCATTCATCAATAGGCCTCCATAGAGTTGCTGGATATCCGCTTCACTCAGCTCCAGGTGGTTAGTTTCCAAATGTTTCTTCAAGGCTTGTAGTGTTCTAAAGCTTCGCTGACAGAGACAGCACATAGTGGCTGCTCTGATCACATGGTACTGAGAATGAAGCTGAAGTTTCTCCACAGTCTTGAAGGCCAGGCTGCATTGGTTACAGCGATACTTGTAGACATGGCGATCAGAAACCGGCAACTGGGGCCTTTTGTTGTGAACTTCATTAAAATGAATTTGGAGGGAGTTGGAGGATTTAAACACTTGGTTACAGCCTTTTTTCCAGCACAGAAATCCTGTGGTTTCATCCCTCTCTGACTGTTGATCTTCTAGAGGTGACTTGCGTGCTTCAGCCATTTCTGTTGGGAGAGCCACTCCCTTTTCTGGATCAGTGTCTGATGCATCTGTGAATAAATAAGCCAGAAAAATCCAATTTATTACATTTAGCTTATATTTTCAAAAATTTCAAGCTCATCTACCGTTTAACTCTGTCATTATTTATATTAACATTTGTCCAATACAGTCCAAATGGATAAAGGAAATGATATGAATCAGGTTTAAAAAGAAAAAAAAATCATTTTAACATAGTGAGATACTAACCAGCTTGCTTCTTCGTATCCTCACAGTTTGAGTTGGCTGTTGCGTGAGGTGTACTCTGGGACTCTCTGTCTACACCAGGTACAGGTATAAACATGCTTGCTGGCAGTACTTCAGTTGCTGTCACCTTGAAAAACAAAGCACAAAGGAATTATAGTGTTAATAATCAATAATCTTGCAGAGCGGCAGCAAAATGTTTAAATATCATAGAAAAACTAAAGACACAAACAAGAGTACAGGGAGTACAGACTCATGGACATAAGTACAGTGCCTATAGGACTGATGATGACTTAAATGTTATTGTCAGAATGTTATTGTCAAATTGATTACTGCAAGAAATGAAACATGTCATTCTGCAGAGAAGTCAGTGTTTCTGTTGACAATGTTGATTATATAAAATTACTCATTTGAAAAATTGAGACTAAATTGGCTGGTATGCTGACAAAAAACAAAAGAAAAATCAAATGAAAAATGTCATTGCTGACAAAATGTATTTTAGAATTTAAAAAAAAAAAAGTGTCTATTTTTGTGATTGGAACATTATGTATTGAGAGGCATTAAGAATAAAGAACCTCTGCTTCATCCAAGCGCTTTTTTCTCCGCTTGTTCTTCTGATATGTGATCATTAGCAAAATTTAGTATCAGGTTTAAAAAAAAAAATCATTAGAAAATACTGCATACTGAAAGAGGTCAAAGAACAAGGCTTCAACAAGGACCTGCTTCATCTTCCTTCAGTAAACTTCACAAAAAGAAATCAACTATACTTCAAATTCTACACTTTGATTCACACTGCCTCACCCTGTTCATCATTTTTAGTTTACTCTTAGTCTAACGAGAGAGGGAAAGCTCTAAGAGGGAAACCTCTTTAAGAAAGCATACTTCTGGCTCCACAGTCTAAGACTTTAATCAATAGAAAGTGTCCTTCATCACATGTTATTATTGAGCTTTTCCATGCTTCATGTTGCAATTTAATGTCTAATAAATCACAAACAGAATGCACCTGCACTCAGGAACTTCAGATTAAGGATAAAAACTGATTATTATGAAACATGCTGTGTAAAATAATAGTGTAAAATGGTGGTGGTTCCCTGATGGAACCTGCTTTAAAACTAGCATGCACTGAATATAACATATGAGGCCTTTGCATTATGCCCATCTAATCATCATATTTAAAAACATATTACCTACAACCACATTGAAACTTTATGTCAGACCAAAAAGGTGTAGGGTTATTCAAGCAAAAGGGAGTTTAAGATTAAGTAGACATTAAGATACAAGTTAAAGAGCATATGATGAGGTCACAAATTCACCACAAAAACATTCAACTTTTTTCTTCATTGTTTGTGTTGCCTCTCACTTTTATCTATTCAAAATGAAAAGTGGAAAATTAATGCAACCAACATGGAAAGTCACAAAACAAAAAATGATTTACATTACAAAGTGGACTGTTTCTAGACAACTGCTTCATTAGGCGATTAGACGAAAGAGCAGAGTATCCCAAGGTCACTTTTAATTTGGGCCGCCTAATTGGCAAACATAGTTCAAAATGGCTATCATGCAGCCAGACTCAGAATTAATGAAGCACAAATATTTTCATTACCCCTATCTCACACAGAAAGAAAAGGACACATAGAGTGAGGGAGAATGGAGAGGTGCATGTGTACATATGTACATGTATATGTGTAGACAGACACGGGTCGGCAGGAAGGCAAGGGAGGACCGAGTGCAAAGCTGATGTGGGGGTTGATGAAGGGTGGGAGAGTGAATGTATCATTATACATGCTTGGCAAGAAATAAAAGTCCCCTATTTCAGAATTAATTTGACTCCTCTCCTTAGACATGTGAAAAGAATAAAGTGCCTTTCTATCTGCATAAAAGGTGCTGGCTTAATACGTGTTATATTACCTCTGTTCCATGATGGTCCTCTTGTAGTAGTTCAGTATATTACTACCTCTATAAAAGAAATAAATATTGCCGTGTACCATACTAATGTGCTTGCCATTTACTCTCTAGATGGGGTTTGAAGATGGCTGGGCAGCAGACAGAGCAATGTTTTACACTGTGATTGTCCAGCAAGCCATTTAGCTTCACAGGATAGAACAGAGCAAAGATTTGCTCTGTGATTTACAAGAAAACAGGGCAAATAAAATTTTATTTCCCCTTGATGAGCATTAAAGGAAGCAAGGAGAGTAGTCTCCCTAGCTGGGTGCACCAGTGCACTGCAGCTGATATAAATCTAACTTCAGGACTTGAGAGACAAAGATCATGTGACTTAAGCTACAAACACTACAAACTGCACAGCTTTCTGTAGCTGATTGCTGAGATTTTAAAATGTTTTGTTCTTATGCAGCCAAAAAATAATAATGATGATAATAATAATAATAATGACAATCTTATGTAATGGGATTTTGGCTAGATGAGTAGAGCATTTACATCTGCTGCACTTGAATTTCATCAAAACCAGTTCATTAAATTTTGATTAAACTCTGTCACAATTATAGTTAGACATTCATAATAAAATGCTTTGTTTTGACTAGAATACAGGTGATCATAGACATGGAAAGAATGTCAGTGTAGTAATAAATGAACTGGGAGCTAAGAGACCGGCTCATCTTGAAATCATTAAAAAATACAAAAACAGATTATGAGTTCCCCTCCCCAAATGACTGTGATTATAAGAGAGCTGGAAAAAGCTCTGTGATGATGGGTGCATTAAGACAATGAAAAGGAGAGAAAAAATATGCATCTTAAAAAGGTCCAATCATCTCCAGCGAGCCAATGGGATTGCCTGCAGCTATTTCACAATTAACAGCATTCTTTGTGTTTGATAAAGGACTGAATGTTGGCAATTTATAGGAGAGAAAGCAGAATGACAATCGTGTTCACAGCTTGGCAGCCTTTGTACAGGGAGGGACTCATTAAAAGTGAGTGACTCATCATCTTGGTGGGTTTGAATCCTTATATTGCTCCCTGACCTGACCCACTTCCTACCATCTGACCAAACAGAAAGTGTTTAAGACGCAATATTAGTCTATACAGCACTGTACAGTACAGTTAGACTTCATTGTACTGACCCCATCCTTGAACACAAATAACTATGAAATTATGACAGACACAGGACAGGACAGAATGGATAAGGAAATAACTTTTAAAACAGCACATGTAGGCTGTAAACCACATTTTCATCTAATATGCTTTTCTACAAATTTCCTTGACTTATATAAACTTTGGATAAAGCATTGTTAAGTATTTATGCAACATATTTGCAGTGGCATTGGATGCTCTAAATAAATAATGTGTAGCTGCTTTACCAGGATAATAAATATCAGTCCAACAAAACAAAAGCTCAAAGATGTTGAAATAAATGGTACATGGCAGTCTTTCCCGCAACCAACATGTTCAAAAACAAACTTACTGTGGCAATAAGCTTGTCCACACAGTCAGGTGCCACACTGTGGAGGTGTGTGAGGTGGAACTGCAGGTGAATTTTGTTGTTGAGCATGTCCTGGCATAATGGGCAGCGTAACATGGGCTGGACAGAGTGCTGCGTCATCACGTGCATTCTGAGACGATTCAGGTCCGTGTTGGTGAATTTGCAGTAGGGGCACTGGTACATCTGGCAGAGTAGAAAGTGAAACGGGGCAAAAAGAAAAAAAAAAAGAGAAATCCACAAAAGGTTAATGGAACAGCATGGGCATAGTATTTATGCATGGTGGGCTGGTTGTTGAGCAAAGAAAAGCTGCAGAGCTGGAGGTAGAGTGGGGCACCCTTCCCTCGAGCAGCCAGATCCCTCTGATCACAGGCGAGTGTGTAATACTGAGCACCGCTAAGACTTGGCACCCACTTTAAAGTGCTCTCATCTGTCAAATACTATATTGATTTTCCACCTTATACACAATTAGCAGTGCAGAAGCAGCAGAAAGGCAAACATTATTTTGAGAAGATTTGAAAAAATATCTTTTTAATATAAAAATTACTGGTGAGATGACTAACTGAATAACTAACATTTATAAGAAATATTTTTCACCTTTCTCTCTTTTAATTGATGTGAAAGTTTTTTAGGTTTATAATGAGGGTTTGATCATTTAGATGAGATGACCTTTAGCAAGAATCCTCTAATTAAAAGAGCTTCAAAAACACAGTATTTTATGCACATCTGAGAGCATTAACATTAACAAAAATCTGCAGACTGTAACTCTCACCTGCTCCGAAGCACTCTTCTCAGCTGTCCTGGGACGCTTCGAGGAGAGAGGGCTCTCGGAAGCTTCTGAGCGAGAAGAGGGCCTTTTGGTGGGGACCGGGGAATCAGACGGCTGCTGTTCCAAGTGGCCGGACACTGCTGAATATGCACACATCACACAAACACACAGGGATAAAGAGAGTCAAACAGACATGTCAAGACAAGGTGAAGACTTGGCAGCCTGGGAACAGGTCAATCAATAACACTGTGGATAAAAGGCTTGGGAATGTCTTTCTTAAATGTGATATAAGTGAATTTAATGGGAAATGGGCAGAGACAGTGTGGTTAGCAATTCATGTCACCCCATAAGATACCATACACTTGTCTTCCCATGCTGTTGCTGCTGAGGATCACACGGCCAATAAGCTCTAAAGGGCCGTGTCTTTCATACAACACCATAAACTCCTAATGAAAATATTAGTTTGCCTCAGGGTGCAGCTTTAGGTTTCACACCACCACATATTTTCAGTCGACATGAGTTTCTAAACTTGAGACAAGATACACAAACATCTTGTGACTTCATCGTACAGTTTGGAAGATAAAGAGATCTCGTCTCCTCCGCCTAAATTTTAAACATGTTAACTTGTTTCGGTGATAACCTTCATTACCTGTATAATAGGGCATGGGTATTAAATCAAATTGTCTTTGTCATTACAAAAAGGTCGAAAAGGAAAAAAATGGACACCAGCTGTGGTGGACAGTTTTTTTTTATGTTTTTCTCCCAGGTCTCAATAACCTTACCATCAAGCCAAAGTAAAAACCAAGCTGTACATTCTTTTCAATAAGTGTTTTTATTGTGTACTGACTGTGGTTTGACATAGCTTTAAAATTTCTCTGCTCTTTGTTTCTGCATGCACATGAAAGTAAAAGTGGAAGCTAAGCCTTTTGCAGTGTGGTGTCACTCTGCTCAAGTGGCCTATGATAAAGGAAAGACATCAAGATTGGAAAACCTCTTTTTTATATCTTTGAACCTTTCACATAAAAGCTACTTAAGTTATGTTGTGTATGACATGTTTTTATATAACTTAAACACTTTAAGACATAAAACAACTACAGAGCTAAAGGATGACATTAGACTGATGCTCTGTCATACTCTAGACTTCAATCTAAAGAGATGTTGAGAAGATGACTAATTGAAAAACATCCCCTTTCTATATTGTTAGCCCAACTGTTTCACTAGTTCCTATGCTAAATCTCACAGCCTTTTAAAGCAAATAGCACTAACATTAAAAAATAGAGTACCTTTTTCTTTCTGTGTGTGCAAAGCACGGCCTCACACAAAAGCCCTGGCAAACCACTTTAAAAGTACTTGACTTTATAAAGAATACGAGAAAAAGAAACTAAAGGTGGCACACAGAGAAGCATCACAGTTGAGCTCTCAGTTAAGCTCGGGCTCATAGAGGAGCTAAATCCACATGGAGCCTGCATGGGGAGCTGCAGAAGCTCTACACTTTGTCACCAGCAGGGAAAATTCACTATGAAACTTAAGGAGATGTCTTGCCAAACCCTAACAAGCCCATAAAGAGTTAAATTTGGCCTGATTTGTACAGTCCTAGAAGGGCAAATTGAGAACAGAGGGCATTTGTAGGGGAGGGGGTGGTATGGCAGGGGGGTCAGGTTAAACAGGGCTGACCACGGTCCTGCTCCAGACATTAAAACGTCACCTCCAATCAGGATGAGGGCAGTTGAGCTGATTACCCAGTGGGGGACCTGGCTTTGGACAGAGCAGCCTGCAAGATCTCCCAGAGACACTAGGATCAGCTAGGGAGGCCCTATTAGGGTCCAGTCACAGTCAATCCTATTAAACACATCCGCCAATAAACAAAGAGAATGTTAAACAAAAGGAACCTCCCATTCCCTGACATTAACCTCTCAGTCATGGCACTGTCCTCACCGATTTCTCTTCCTCTTCAACTCTACCTCAGTCTACTCCTACTGGCCTGAACTCATCTCTGGAGGAAAACAGGGGACAGTCATTTGTGGGCACCGCTCACATCTGCTCTCTGTGGCCTGGCCTTTCCCCTTTCCATCAGCAACTCATTAATGCTCAATACAGCTATTTGACTTCACACTTGATTCCTCACTGATGTGGAACAGGTATTTACCCTGTAAGTTACATAATAGGAGCTATGGAGACTAAAGGAGACAGAGCATATATTAAAAAAACAAACTCTGGTCTTTAGCAAAAACAGTGGCACTTCATAGTGCACACAATGAAAAAATACAATACAACACAATTTATGTAATTGATAGAAGAACTGCAAATTGGTTTGAGTTTGGAAGGTGGGAAAAATTATAAGACTACATGTTAGTACAATAATATGTATGAGTAGGTAATACACCGCTGTAAATACATATATACAGGTGATGAAAAAATTATTAGACCAACATAAGTCATCAGAAACAATGGTTATGCAATCAAGCACTAACTCATGTGACTAAAACAGACAGAAAAGACAAAATGGAATGCCTAAAAGCACTGTTTTTGTTAGTACAATGCCATAGCTTTTGATGTAAAAACATATGTGATTTTGGCTATTATCAAGAAAACCACAGAAAATGGATAGATATCAGCTCTGAAATTAAACTCTTATGAGCTATTTTTATTGTTATCACTATGCTTGTCCAAACAGATGGACCTTTAGTTGTAGTTGTTATTAAAATGAACAAGAAATTGAAGAAAACATAGGGTGATCTAGTATTTTTTTTCCACAACTACATAAATACATATACATACATACATATATATATGTATATATATACACATATACACACATCTATAGTGCAGAAAGTAGTCATGGATTAAGTAGACACAAGTATCCTCTCAGCTTCGTGATTAAGAGGATAAACATAATTGATTGTAAGTATATTCCACTTCCACAATTATTAAATTAGCACCAAAGAGGTGAAACAAGTGGTTGTTTATGCTAAAGGACTGGAGAGCTACAGAAGGACCTAAGACATCTGTACAAGCCTGGATGTATTCTATTTCTGTTTCCTTTTTTTATTTATTTTATTTTTTTTAGAGTGTGTGTGTGTTTGTGTATGTGTGTGTCTGTCTACATGTGTACCAAAGAGTGGTGGGAGGGAGGGGAGATGGTCTGGGGAGGCTTTACTCAGACAGTCGTTCTCGTCACGGCCAATTAGGACTCCATAAAACTGATCAATCGCTTTCTCCTAAGGATCCTATACCCCAACACTTTCACCGTCACCATGACTAACATCCAACTACTGGATTCTGTGTTACCTTGTCAAGGATGATGAAAAAATGACCGAAAAATTGTAAAGCTGGGAATGAAATAGAGGTAAAAACAGTGTATTTTGGTGTTGTGTAATATGGGTCCTTGCATGGACACACACACCGAAGACACACAAGAGTAACGGACAATTACAAGAAAATACGTACCATCAAAAAGAACAGAGAAGTCTCTTGTTAAATGTGCTGTGGGTGTCAAAGATA
This sequence comes from Fowleria isostigma, assembly GCA_029814645.1. NCBI lineage: Eukaryota > Metazoa > Chordata > Actinopteri > Kurtiformes > Apogonidae > Fowleria > Fowleria isostigma. Next base: position 40,384,686 of record JAPTGZ010000018.1, read on the forward strand.
GACACAAACTCCTGTGTGAGGTTTTTAGAAACTACAGTAAATGTCAGTAACAGATCCCAGTCGCTGCGTAGATTAGGAATGTGTCTGATTCAGAAAGTATCCTCAGCAGAGACCACTATGGGGTCTCATTAGGTACAAATCCCCATCCGCACCCAGCCTCTGCTGACAGATACATAGGGTGGGCTTGCGTTTGAAAGCACAAAAGACAGAGCAGGAGTGAAGAAAAAAACCCTAAGAGTCAATTAGGTGATTATTAATTCATGCCCCTTTTCTGTAAACCAGAGGCTTTTGTGCTGTCGAGTCCCGTAAGTGAATTGGACTTTGGCACCTTGTCTCACCTCCCATAGCTGGACTGTATTATTCAGGCAGCAAAGGGGCTGTCAGCACACTGCACCGGTCTCTGGAGCAATCACAGCCTTGTTGTGCTTTCAAGGGGAAAAAAGATGGCTGCTGGACAGAGTGACTGACACAGCACAGGCTGAATTAAACAGAACAGGTCAGCTGCCATTGAAGTCTTCCAGGGGCGCAATCACAGCCCAAATTAACCGGCTTTGTCCATGATGATATTTCCATAACATGCAACTAGCGATATGTACAAAAGCACAGGATGGGAAAAAGATTCTTGGGGTTGTGAAGGGGAATTCCTGTCCTTTGACTGACATGGGGTCCTCATCATCTCCGGAGCCTCTGCCCCCTCATTACCACAGTTCCTGTCTCGCCGTGGCAGCTTCAGGCCTCCGGTTGTAAAAGAAGAAAAAAAACCAAAAAACATACCCTATCATCCAGTCCATCCACGCCACCGAGGCTGCATAACTTCACTGTCACTATGCCCAGAACAACCACATTCTGCCAATCACTTCAAACTGGACCTCACACTCACGTTTCATCTGCATTTTCCTAAAGATCCACAGTATCACACGTTCCTAAACATGTGTCCACTCAGCCAACTCCCTGTGAAACCTTTCACCTTCACACTGCAGTGGGCTTCTGACGCCCCTCTGCTCTTCGCACGGTAGAAAATCCTTACTCCTATTCCCTCAGCAAGCTGGCCATTAATATGGAGATGACTCAACTCCCCCAGTGCTACAAGTCATTTTCTTTTAATGCTATGTTAACAATACATGAATATTGTCTTTTCATTTTCCAGTTTCTATCAACGCTTATAATCTATATCCTATATCATAGCCCCGGACAGTAAAAGGAAATGTTCCACTACACCTTATTGAACCTTTTTCACTTATTTATACTCATACTTTTGGAAAGGAAACTAAAATCTTTTGGTTTAAAGGCATGATTACATAAGAGCAGTAGTTAAGATAAAGGAATTTAAGACGTGTGAGACAAAGCGTGCCTGTGTTAACTAGAAAAAGCATTATTAATCTGCAGATGACAAAGCCACAGGACGGCATGGCATTCACCTTTACAGGACACTGAGACTCAGCAGTGGTGCTTAGCCATTAGACACCTCGTGGCAAAACTCATAAACAGTGAGCTTTCAGGGAGTTGGCTCACAAACAAGGACAATTTATGGCCTATTATCTTCAAAGACAAAAGGAATTATAATTTGAGGGATGACAAGCACTAAAAAGGACGTGATATGAAAATATAAACATTTTCACTGCTCTCTCTCCTGATTCTTCATACTAATTTGGACTTAAAAGCAATAACAAATCACCAAAGCACTGAATGTCTCCCAGTTTGGAGTAACAATAACATAAACTTGAATAATTTGATTGGAACTAACCATAAGCAACCCATTTCAGCTTCATCTACAGCTAATATTAAATCTACATATCAGTACCATTATATGGAGAACAATCCATAACATTTGCTACGTCTGTTCCTGAAAGAGAAACACCAGAAGAGTAACAGCACAATAGAGAGCATAATAAAAAGCTGCAGATTGCAATGCCACTCTGCTGCATCTAGGGGATGCTAATCATCATGTTTATTATCCAGAGTAAATGGACCCACTACAACACGGCGGCTGCTTCTCCTCTGCACACACCACCAGCATCTGAATGGGCATGTGCATCCTGAAAGACCCAAGTGTGTGTAAAGCCAAAAAAAAACACCCCAAAAAACTCACAAACAAAAACAAAACACACACATACACAGACTTACACACCCACCATATTCAACCCATCCAGCTGCTTAGTCTGTATATAAGCATTTTTATAAATAATAATCGACATTTTGATAGTATCTTGCTATTCCTTCCTGCTCTGTGAGACCTAAAACACACAAAACCATCAGACTTGTACAAAGTAATCTGAGATGGTGACAGAATCAAGTAGATATTTTCCAACATCTATGAAGAAAAAAATCCCTTGTAATTTTCATTTTCACATAATTTGCTATTACCGTCTTTAACAAGGTTCTGTCGAATTGTCTTTAATCATAACCACAATAATCAAAACAACACCTCCACTGGGTACTGAGACTAAAAGAAATGTACCAGAGCTTAATCAGTCATAAATATAGATCACACCTATTATCATTTTAATTACTCAGAGCAACATGTAGTAAGAAAGTAAAAGTAATGTGCAAAAATACCAGTCTGCATTATTTGCACAGAGGCTGTGTAAAAACAGCCGAGCAGATAATCAAATGCTAAATTGGAACCTGGACGTCACCTTTAATTGGTGCTCCACAAAAATACTGTATGTCAGAATACACCCACACACTTGCACCTTAATAACACTAACATTGAAACTCACGCCATCACAGAGAAAGTCCAGTGCAGCATTTACTCCAAAAAGAGATTCGCTGTCTTCAGAATCCTACAGTAATTGTACTCACAATTTCCCTTTTGCTCAAGTTATTTTACCCTAATAAAGCCAAAATGTTTATGAATACTGACAGATGTTATTGTAATACAAACAGCAACAACAAGTGCACTGAACAGAGCCTAATGAAGCATCAGCAGATCCACTTCTGAACTAGAAGATACAGTCGCAGAAAAAATGATTAGACCACCCTATGTTTTCTTCAATTTCTTGTTCATTTTAATGCCTGGTACAACTAAAGGTACATTTGTTTGGACAGATATAATGATAACAACAAAAATAGCTCATAAGAATTTAATTTAAGAGCTGACATCTATCAATTTTCCACGGTTTTCTTGATAATACCCAAAATCACATAAGTTCTTACAACAATATCTATAACATTGTACTGACAAAAACAGTGGTTTTAGGCATACCATGTTTTCTTTTCTGTCTGTTTAGTCACATGATACACACAGGAGTTAGCATTTGATTGCATAACCATCGTTTCTGGTGACTTTTGATGGTCTAATTTTTTTTTTCCGCAACTGTACAGATTACATACTGTAATTAATACACAACGATTAGAAAATGTGCATAAAATTAGTTTAAGAGCACTAAACACTGACCCGAATCATGTTCTTGCAACTGGTTCTGCATTTCCTGAATAGTATATGAGCTTTACAAATAAAAACTGTTGTAAAAGTTTTAATAATTTCTTGGGAATTGGCACGACAGATAAAAACAGCGTCCGCCAAAACACACAGAGACAACATTTCCCAGTAATGTGCAAACAGACTATCTGGAAAAGAACTGAAAGAATGCAAGTACATTATTAAAGGCCTACAAGTGCATGTGAAATCATCTAGGAAAATAAGCACAAATAATAATAAAGACTGAATCAACTGTGATATCAGTGACACAGTGCACATCTCTGTATTTTACATATTTACCTTGATATCATTTTTTTTGTCTAATATTCATGTCTTGTTGGTTTTACACGTCCTAAACTGAGCTGATATTTATGTTTAATTGCATATAAAGAAACCCATATAAATCACCATCAATCTCAGAGGACTACCTCCAAACCCCATTCCTCCTGTTTTCCCATCGCTGTACTCGCCTCAAACCTTTGACATAACATCTCCTGTACATTTACTCTATGTTAAATATGACAAATCACATTGTGGCCAAGTCTGTGGGCATATTAAAAATTCACCCCCTTCCTCCTACTCCTGCTTTCTTCACCTTCCTCTCTCCCCCGCACTTACCACCCTCCTGCCTTTCACTGTGCTGCATCCCCATATTCTCAGCTGCTGCATAAATACACCACCTGCTTTAATGAAGGTAAGGGGCTCGCTCCTATGCAGCTCTTCTCCTCTGTTAGTGCAGTCTCAGCTAGGTGAGGAAGGTGTGAGGAGAGAAGCTCATGGCTCACCATTTATACATATTTCATACCGTGCATTAAAAATGACCCTTTGAATTACTAATCATGAGAAATGATTCTTGGCTTATATGGTTAAATTTATATTTTCTCCTTTCAGGATATATACTTAACATGTAGCCCCTTTTCTGTTATACAACATAAAATATTCTATATTGACAATAAGTTACGCCACATAATGTCTACGTGTGGAGGTTTGTGACATTTACATGTGTCTGAAATCATGGCATGTACATGTGGATATATGTATTATCTCTGAGATAAATAAAAAAAAATAACAGAATAATGAAGGCATCTTTCAAGAGATGACATGCTGAATACATATGCATTTTACAAAGACTTCTGATGTACCTCTAAATGATTTTAATGAATACTGAGGAGCTGTGGAACAAGAAAGAGAAAACAAGATTGACAGTGGCTTTAAAAAGGAAGGAGCCTTTTTTCTGTGTTCGCTAATGCTGTCTGTCTGACAGTGACTGTCATTTGTAAAGGAACAATGTTGTGCTCTGTTCCAACAGCAACATGACAACGATGAGAAAAATACTTCAGTAGTTCTAATGATGGACTTTAGAAACAGCTCAGCCTCAGACAGTAGGAGACTGAGCACCTTTCAGATAAATAACAGGTTGATGCTCATACACCACTTACTAACATGCACACCATCTGTGCTTACTGTACAAACATCTTCAGACAATCATCAGCCCAAACAAGTGCTCCACTGTTTACCAAATGCACTGCAAGGTTTTTTCCTCACTTTTTTTGAACAATATAGGTTTTCTGCTCTCTCTTTGAATGGGCATTGTGTTCATCAATCGTCAAAAAGTTTGGAGCTCCAAAAGCGACCTTCCATTAAACTACAGCTGTCTACCTTTCGCTGACTACACAGCCTTGAACCCACCACCCCAACCTACCCACCCACCTTTTCACTGACATCAAACAGAAACTCAGACCTGGTTCCCTAATGCACATGCTATTTTTAACTAAGCGTTTCTAATAAGCTGCTGGGAAGCTGTAAATTTTTCATATGCAAGCACATATTTCCTTTGTGAAAACACAGAAACACACTTATTTGGTGATTAGCGACTGACAGAGGGGAGGAAAGGAACTGAATATGCTTGTATCAAATTGCATGCCTTTCAAAAAGGAGGAATCCTAATGCGAGGAGTCGTCTTCCTGTGCACCACAGGTATGAGTGAATTATTAATCGGCCAGCTCATTTTAATGCTTTTTAAAGTGCTTTATTTTGATGTGCTAAAACATACTTTTAGCCATATTCAGTCAGGCATGCATATCATTATTTCTTCCATCAAAGAAGAGTGTCGCCCTTTCAAAGAGCACAAACAACTCAGCCTCATTTAAAATAGAAGTTCGAATATCAAAGACATTTTACAAAGGCAGGGCTTCAAACACTGTGATGAAGTTTTTTTTGCTGCACTTTATAAAAAACTTAGGTATGCAAAAGGTCTGAATTGTTTTCCAGCTTTTAACCTGACTAGTGTAAATCAAAACATCCTGCAGTAACACAAGAAGTTAGACAAGTGAGAAGCATCCATCCAGGCCTGTTATTGTTCAGTGTCATCATTATCAGAAATCTCTTCTATTGGAAGAGAGATTTCTTAACCGCCTGTGTTGTTTTCCTGAGAGTAGAATACCAGATAAAGTGTGCATAAAAAGAGAAATAGAAGCACATTTAATTTACAATGACATTTCTGGACTCTGAGAACAATCTGAAAACAAAATCACTTTGTATATTTATAGTTTCCACTGATGGACACACATTGTACTGCACACTGAAAAACACCAAGTATTAACCTCTTGTTTAGAAGATGTGTCCAACTGCTTCTTAAAGCACAATTAGAATATAAATGTTCAGCGTCTTCACCGTTTACTGCAATCACTGCTGCAGGAACCTTTGTTGGTAAATTATGATATAGTTCCACAAAAACAACTGATATATGTCTGGATACAACCACCATCAATATCAGCATCTCCTGTTTCAAAACATTGTAAAAACAGAAATGCCAGACAGCTATAAGTTGAAGTTGAAATGACTCGAATATTAGGATTTGATCTTTGGAAATGCTCTCCTAGCCACTACTAGAACCCATTTACCAGGAGTCAGCCCTTGAGCAGAGATTATTTGGGCCTAAGCCCCTCCCCTCCCCCTAAGCCCAACCCCTTCATTGGAGCAGCCACCTTTACCTGTCAGTAGAGGAACTCAATTAAAACCACCCAAATCCACAGTAGGTGATATCATTAAGTGCAGTTGTGTTGTGACTGTGTGTGACAAAGTTCAGAAGTCACGGTTCACATGTGAGTGCACACAGGCCCCTCTCACAACATCAGCTTTTGAGTAAAGACAAAAACATGGGTCACATGTCACGTGAACATATCTATTCATATCTAAATTAACAGTTTGCCCTGTGTGTTGGGCTTTAATGTATGGAAATCTGCAGAAGCAAGAAGAAAAAAAAACCTGTAACTAGTACTGTAATTTGGGAGTTCTGGAGGAAAGATACTGCTGCTGCGTAAAAGGGTCTCAATATTTTTGGTCAAATATGTGTCATTTTGTTTGACAAATGGCCTGTGGCTTGAGTTCAAGTCAGGTGCAGGGCCACATGTTTCCCGTGTACAGTGTTCCCTAACTGTGTGTGGTATAAATATTGGCCTTACCTGTCCCTTTGGTGAGCTCCTTCTCCCCCCCACTTTCTCTGTCTTTGGTTTGGTCCTCCTGGTCTGTGGTGGTCTCACTAGCAGCCTCCACATCCTCGCTCAGCTCTCCTGAAGGGGGAGGGAGGATGGGATATGTAAATCACCACGCCATCAGAATTGGTGGAAGCACTTAAAGGGACGGTAGCGTTTTTTTTCTATAGGAGCTTGCAACAATTACATTTGCTGACACACAGTTGCAAGGCTAGCAGACAAAGAGGTTAGAATCTGCTTTCTGCTTACTGTCCAGTGGTGTCTGATCATCAATTCTGAAATGTAAATTGACAAGAAAACAAAATTGGTACATTATTATTATTATTATTATTATTATTATTATTATTATTATTGTTATTATTGTTAGTAGTAGTATTAATATTAGTATTATTATTAGTGTGATTAAATTTACATTAAGGTTTTCCTCCTCCACTAACAAAAAAAAATCATGTGGTCTAAGATAGGCAGATGGAAAAATAATTGTGAGTGGTATCCCTCAAGAGAAAGAGAGAAAGACCTTTTACTAGACAAGCTCCCACTCTTTTTTGTCACACACATGAATACAAATACGCACATACATTACTGTCCCCTGCTGCAATCTGCTAGATTACTTACCAATACAAGCCTCATTTCACTTCCTCTATCCTACTATAGCAGAAAAACATAAATATTTAAAACTTTCAGAGCCACAATTCATTTTATTTTTATGCCAAGTCAAAGGCAGAAATCCCTTGTAACCACCTTAAAAGCCTCAGCTCGATATATCAGGCCATTTAGGAGCATCGAAGTCCAAACAATGGATATTCGATAACACCATTTGTAAGTAACACACAGAGGAAAAGATAGCAAAAACAGATAATAAAAAGGGCATCAATCTTGTTTATTTCCCTCTAGTGCCCCCTGAACATCCCCTTTGCCTGTTAAGTTTGTTTAAAAGTAGTGGGACTTGCATGCAATAGCATTGATTTGACAACAGTAAACTAGGCCGCAGTCAATAGGCCCTATCAGTTATTACACAAGTCAGCTAATTCTCAGCAAATGTACTTAAATGCTCTTTTGAAAATGCTTTCATGCTCAGGTCTCTACTCTATGAGCTATTGATATATTGACAATGCTACAACAGCTACTGAAATATCCTGTTCAAGTATTCAGCCCTGCAGTCATCACACATCCAATCTTAGCTCACCACATGACTACCCACAGCCAAAACCACTTTTATGATGTTACATTATCCCCAACACTCACTGTTTATCCCGTCAGTTATGAAATTTTGCATTCACTGTATACAGAGTTGAAATTGTGTTCTCCAACTCCTGTATGTGTCATTATCACAAGTGCACCTTGAACACTATGTGTGCTGCTTATATTTCTGAACTGGATGACTGTTCTCATCGAGCCTTTCCTGGTGATAATTCTAATTTATAAATACAGTGACAGAAAAAATTATTAGACCATTTAAAGTCATCAAAAACAATGGTTATGCAATCAAGTGCCAACTGCCGTGTGTGTCATGAGACTAAAACAGACAGAAAAGAAAACATGGAATGCCTAAAAGCACTGCTTTTGTCAGTACAATGCCATAGATATTGATGTAAGAACTTGTGGGATTTTGATTATTATAAAAAAAAAAAAAAAACATTGAAAATGGATAGATATAAGCTCTGAAATTAAACACTTATGAGCTATTTTTGTTGTCATTATATTAGTCCAAACAAATGCAAATGTTAAGTTGTACCACGCATTACAATGAACAAGAAATTTAAGAAAACATAGGGTGGTCTAATAATTTTTTCCGTGACTGTAACCCACAAATAGAATATTCAAAGTAGTAGTATTCCTCTCCTGAAAGAGTAAATAGAGATGGTGTATGCAAATAAGTAATGTTTATGAACAAATTAGCAAGAACATTTTGATTTGTTTAATTAAAAAAAGATGTATTTTATTTTGTTAAATTTTAATCAAATATTTGTTATGTATGTGAAAATACATGACTGCAGCTTTATAAATATATTGATTTTTATATAATATTCTGAAATAAAAATCTCCTTGTTAAAGCTTGATTAAACACACACGACACTGTGAAGAGGTGTTCATCATCTTTATAAGGATTTTATATTAAACACACCCCCATGGTTTTAATATTATGATATTTTGCTTAAAATGTTCAAAATCAGTAGAAAACATTTTTACACTACAGGAAAGACTTGAGCAATGCCTTTCATATCCTTCTCGCAGATAGAAATGCTACAGGAAACATCTGTGAGAGCAGAGTGAGTGGTCTGTGAATTCTGTTGTTTTATATTATTGCTAAGAGTTGTTTCTGTGATCTAATGATCCCATATTTAACTAAAACTAACGGGTGACTGACTTCTAGGGAAAAGTAAAATTTTCCCTGGATTGCACTTGCATGAATACATTTTATTCTTTTTATTTTTAACCGTGTTTCTAGTATGTTTCCAAGGCAACCCATGAATTTCATCCAGTGCAGACCATCCAGTGCTGGGCAGGCAGATCTTAAACGTTACCAGAAAACCAAAGATCTGCAGCCGAGTCCCACAATTCCATCTAACTCCTGCTTGTGTAAATCTCCACAACTCTATGAGAATTAGGATACTGTAGAGCTGCATAGTGCTCAGATTACAAAATAATCCTTAGGTAAATTTTTTCACCTTTAAAAACGGGGCAAGGTGTCATTTCTTAGCATGTGACAGTCGATGTGAAAGTAATTCCCCAGCTCCACATTTACACACACTCTGTGCTTAACACACGACACCTTTTGTGCTTGAATATTATTGTGATAGGCAGCTAACATTCGAATGCTACTCAGCTTCCCTGTACCCACCCCCAATAATCTACATGTTCATTTCTGCATAGACTCTTTCCTCCCTCATGTTTTCAACACTTTTTAATGATTTTTTTTATTTAGACATTTAAATCAACATATGACACTTTCGGCACACACATCACAGAACACCATCCATAATTTATGCATGCGGAGATTCAGACATTTAATTCAAGGAGCAGTGTTACATCTTTAAGTGGCAAATAGCCTTGCCTATTCCTCATCTCATCTCCAACGGTATTACAGAATGATTAAAGCCAGGCCAACCATAATTAATGAAAGGTCATGAGTGGCCTAAGAGTAGGATGCAAATGGAAGAGACACTAAAACTGTAGCCATAGATTAACTCTGAAAATAGATGAGGAGAAGCACTCAAAGCTATGGCAGCAGGCCATTTCTAACCCAAATCTCAGAGATGTAAAGGACAATAGCCTGAAGGTTGTCTTCTAATTAATTGTCTTCATTAACCATCCTAATACAATGATATGAAACAGTTTCATTAATCTAATCATGCAAGCTGAATAAGCCCATAGCCGACACAGAGATTACACTCATCTGTTCTGAGCATATAAATATCAGCTTTGGTCTGCCAGTCACTCAGTGGGGACAGTCCATGGGCTCCCTGTTCCACTATATCACAGACGTACACACAAGTCCACCCACAGACGTGGGCGCACACACACTCCCAAGATCTCGCCGCTCAGCAGTCCTCCCCTCTTGTGTTTGCTTGCCAATGAGTGCAGAGGCTTAATCGGGCCCATAGGTGTCACTCTATACAAGCTGGGAGAGAGCAACTTGCTCACACACATTAATGAGGTGCTGGGGGAAGGGGCCGAGCAGCAACAGACAGAAACACGCGGGGAAGGGGAAAGGGAAGAAATATGTGGAGATGACAAAAGCAGATGCTATGCATGAGGCGTCCAGTGAAGATGAGACACTGAAAATGGCAAGATTACCTTCAGATGAGAGAGACCAGCCTTCCTTTCCCCTGAAGAGCAGTGATTACACTAATGCTAATCAGACTGACAAGCACAAACGGCCTAATAAATAATTGATGGTAACCACTGCACTTTCCAGTATTCCTTCCCAGACTGTAGAGAAGAGCAGCAGCAAGTAATAATAGTCACTCTAGATATCTTTCACTAGGTCAGGCTCCTCCTCCATCCTCGGCCTCAGCAGAATACAGTGCTAAGATGATAACTGCCTTTCTTAAAAAACTGAAATCCGGTCCTACCTGAGAATGGCTCCAGTGTTCCTCAAACAGTAATGACAGTCTGCTTTTTTACGTCGTATATAGACTATTTCAGTCAGAACCACTGTCTTGTCTTTCTCTGTTGCCTTTCCAAAGTCCTGAAGAACCAGCGTGGGGGCTGAGCTGAGCTTCTCCCTCTCCCCGGCTCTCGAGTACTGGGAGCGAGGGCTGAGCTCTCCCTCTCTCTGGGCTCCTGTGTGGAACTGTGTGTCTAAGCTCTCATTACTCTCATTATGATTATTGAGGCTGTTGTTATCATTTTAACCAGGTGTCACAGGACTGCACTGTAAATCAGAGGTGTGCTTCTCCTGCTTTATCCAGGGCCGGACAGCTTCCTTTTCTTTAACGCTGCACTGTCGGATAAAAAGCAATCTTATTTCACACTTCACAGACTCTATCTTTCTCCCCTACTTCTTCTTTTAAAAATCCCCCTCTTACCCCCCCCTCCCATCATCCCTTGCACCCCTTCCTTATATCAAAGTTGGCCTGACTCTGGACTAGAGGGTGCAAAATGAAAGTGACAGGAGGGTACCATGGGACAATGAGACACAGGACCCATGCTGAGGGCTTTCAAGCATTGTCCGCTCCTCATATCAGCACCTCTGTGCCCCATACGCAAGACCC
>JAPTGZ010000018.1:40396369-40416020 GCA_029814645.1 Fowleria isostigma
CCCCCCCCCCCCCAACACTCCTGACACACACATTCACAAGCTTCCCCCCTTATGTCCTCACAAGCTACCTCTCATAAAACCACAACAGAGCAAAACATGCCCTCAACCGAGCCCGAGACAAGAGTGACTTTTGCTTATGAACAGCCAATAAACCACAACACAGCATTATCAGTAACTATATGGGCCACTGCACTGCAAAGCATATAGCCGTGTTAAAATGTGTACACGTGTTATGCCGTGCAAAATTGCATTCAAAATGACTTGCACAACATTCATTATATGTCTGATGATTATCATTATGACTTACAATTCAATTTATTTTTATGGACCTCAGCTTTTAAAATTAAATGGATGCAAGTCCAGTAAAAACACAAAGAAAAACATTACACATCAGAATTAATGTCAGAAAACACATTTCCTGAACAAAATGGCACTGCACACATGCACACAAAATGAAAGTGTATCTGTCCCTGTACTCTTCTTTTCTCACTTATGCTATCCTCTCACTCCCCCTCCCACACACTTTCACATTTTGAAAGGAAAAAAAAAAAAAAGAGTAAACTACCTCAGCGCTGCTGATCGGAGTTACGTGTTAGATTCCTGACCTGTGTATGGGGGGACACGCTGGCCTCTCCCTGCTGGCCCTGCTGTGACCTCGGGATCTAAATGTGAATGAATACTTTGTGTCTCCATGGGGCTAAGGGCAGGAGGAGAAGGCGGGGGGGGGGTGGTGGCAGAAGAGGCGGAGGTGCAGCAGATGGAGGAGGGGTACGGGGTTAGGGCAGCTAATAACTAAAAAAACTTTAAACGGCGAGTTAATCACAAACAGCAGTGATAGCTCACACTGCCTTAGAACAATATCACAGTGACCCCTCCTCCACTACTCCTGCTCTCTCCCAGCGGTGCCTGCTCATCAGTCCGACCTCATAGGTCTTCCAAAAAACCCTTAATTTGATCGTCTTTGCCTTTCAAACTTGCCAGTCATTTTAAGGAAGTCTCAGCACCTTCAGGCCAAACAAAAAGTCACATGCAAGAGTCATTTCTGTCTTGTACGACATTGGCATCCTTTTGCTAAAAAAGAAAAAAAAAAGAAAAAAAAAAAATCATACATACATGTTACTTGCAACTAATTTAACTTTTTCTAGTCTTAATGCTGAGCAAATTAGGAACTGTTATTGAGCTCTTCTTATTAAATATTTCCCTAAAGTGTTATCTCCTGGGAAATTCTACTAATTAGAAATACTTTTTGTGATAATGGCATGTTTAGATACATTACAAATAAAGAGAAAAAGGCAATTGCCGCTCTACTTCTCATCTTTGTGTTTTACTTGTGTGATGAAAGGGAGGAAGATCTAGGTTAATGTGGCTGCACAGGGAGTGAGCATTCAGGGACTGCTCACTCTTCTGCCCCAGCTGACACACACACACACACACACACACACACACACACACACACACACAAAACACTGTGACTTGTGCGTGATGATGGCCGCTCTCTAACACATATTAAGTCCACAATGGAAGATGCAGGCTGTACTTTTCCCAGCTAGGATGGTGGGCTAAAAGCCTGTATAGGGGGCAAAAACATCACTGGCCAGTACTCTTCCATCTATTCTGCCTGAGGGACATTGTCCTGCACAAAGAATCACTCTGCTCTCTACCACCCCCCGCCATGCATTTATGCTTATCGTCTTCCACTGCTGCTTCCTCTTAAATCAACCTCCTTTTATTAAAGCATCTTCTTCTTCTTTCTCCTCCAGCTCATACTACAATGCCTTCACCTATTTGCGGCTATTCAAAGGGACCCAACAGAAATGGGGTGGGATGACGGAGTGTGGGGGTGGCTGAAGGGGTGTGTGAAAAAAAAAAAGAAAGAAAAAAAAAATGCATCACCACTGTCATGAAGGGCAATCACATCAGCTCCGAAATATTCACCAGTGGGTTGGAAAATGCGATGGTACAGTTATGACAGGCGAACAAGCGACTCCCCCCTCTCTCGCCCACAGTCCCCCGCCCCTCTCTCCATCAGGGCGGAAGCATGGTGGACACTCTGAATATGTATAACCCGGAAAATGTATTGATTTTTCATTTGGCAAAAAAGGGACACAAAAATCACATAACCTGAAACTGTCATAGCTCTTTTGTTCATAGCTCATCTCTCCTGATGTTTGGCTTTTGCCACAAACTCTCTTTAATTACCAGGTACAGTGAGCTTCAGAGCCTTTCTCCACAGAGACACAGCCACATACAGCCTGCTGGGCTTAACAAGACAGCCCACATCTATTATATATGACATACACCCAGCAGCTTTTGTTTCATATCTGACTAATAAGCGCACTGAATATGACTATACCCACAGTTTGTTTTGTTATTATACATTAGATATACTGCAAAAAGCCTTCTTGAAGAAAACCTTGAAAATTAAAAACACAGTATGCCACATTAAAAATAGCACTTTCATTATAAAAGGTGTTGCTCGATAGGCCCGGCATTCATTTGATGTACTTTTCTGAAACGGTGGACTTAACATGAAACTCTATTATCGATCTGAGTTTTTCTAACTAACAGACAGGTGCATGTATGTTTGTGTGAGCGTACACACTGGTGCATGTGTGTGACCATTAACAGGTACTTATCTGTTTATCTCTCCTTTTAGGCACTGCAGACCGGTACAGTGGACTGTCTGAAAAAGATCTCTGCCTGTCGATTTATCGAATGCACCATTTGCATATCTTTGTAGTGCATCCATCTGCCTGTGGACTGTTCTGTGGAGGTATTAGCTCAGAAAATCAATGTTGCCATGGTTGGATGTATGTAGCGCCTACCTCGGCGCGTGTTAGGAGTCCGGCTCACAGCTCCCACATGGGTCCTATTTGCATGAGTCCTGCCGGCAGAGGCTTTCCTGCCGGTCCTTCAATCTTTATAAACGTAAAGTACACAAACACATTTCTCAGCGTGCCCCTTCAGAGAGGTTTGCCATCCTCCTTGATGGTCATCCTGCCTCCCTGTCTCTATTCACAGCCCTGAGCCTGACCGGCTGTTTGTTTATGAAAGCGTACGCTGAGATAAAACAGAATCTGACAAGGTTATGAATACCAATTTTGCTAATCAATTTTATTTAAAATATAAAATATAGGGTAATATTGATGTGTGTTTGCTCTTGAAAGTTTAACAACCTGCTAAGTTCAGATGTGTAAGGGTAGTTGAACAGAGAGATGGTGGATGGTGGCTGTTTTTAAGTTATTTACCAGATATTTTTATTTATTACATCATACAGTTGCTCAGATGTACAAGACGACGGTGCGTAAGTGCAGTATAGTATGGATGTGGAGTTTTCTCATACAGACTGTTGCAGATACACTGAGCAACTTTTCCTCTAACAACCACCCTGGCTGGTTGCTCATAGCTAATTGTTAAAGAAATCCAATGATTACACTGCACAGGCACTTTAAAACAACCATGAGAGTGGTACCACTTATTGAAAAAAAAGCTCTCCCTACCTCTATCCATTCAGTTTCTAATACAAATCAAATACAGTGAGCTTTCTTTCACCATTTGTCTTTCTTTCTGTTCCTCTTTGCATAGCCCATCCATTACTTTCACATGAAATATGAAAAGGCAATATCCTCTCTGTGTTTGTACTGAAGCGTAATGCGATTGTGTTGTCATTTATAGGAAATAATCGCAAACCTCTCTTTCATTTTCCAGTTCAAATAACCATGAAAAATTAGCCTTCAATGTCAGGGAGGACAACAAAGGGATGCACACAGACTATTGCTTCACCACCGCGCTTGACATTTCTCCTTAATAGGAAAACGGGTGGTTGTTTCTATCTTTCTTTTTCAATCTTTTTATTTTTCTAACCTCGTTTTTTTTTCCCTAATTAAAAAGTTCTGCACTCAGATCTTTCTAAATCTTTTCTGTGTCTCTATTCAGCGTAGAGGATCTGTACGTTATGAAGGGTTGGAGGGTTACAAAACTCTGGTCGCATGCACACTGCACCCTGCTCATTAGCACCCCTACCCCTGTCTGCTAATGGCTACTGTTGGAGGGAGATGTCGCCAGACAACCACTACGGGGCCTAGGTCGCCGTGACTACCGTCCAGCAGCCTGATAGATAAATAATTCAACAGCTATCAGACTCCCTGGCAGCAGAGCAGTCCCAAAAACACACACTTAGGACACAGCTTGTATGCCTTCCTAACTGATCAGCATTTAGCTCTAACAAATGATGTACAACCAGATGTCTGTACAAGACCCCACACAATTAGCCTTAGCAGTAGTCGGAGGATCCTTTTAATTTAGAGAAATCTTTATTTTCAGTGTGAGGAGCAAAGTAATGGTAATTGCTTTCTGTATTACTGCCATTAAAGCCTTAATAGGCAGGTTGTTTTCCACTGTAATTATGTACAAAATAATCAACCAACTTTGCAGCACAATTATTGGAAATGCATTTAACCAAGTTTATTTGTGCTCAAAACATTAGATCCTAGAGACAGAAAACAAAGGTGAATACCAATACTGTAAGATGTATTGTAAGTATGTCAAAAAAATTATAAATGCATATATATTTATATTTATACACACAAAGCCTAGCACAAAGCTGCGTTGCATGCTACGTTATGAGAACTGTCTCTTTAAAGGCTCAATGTTTCTCTCAGACTTCTGTGTGGCTCTTTGTAGTTAAAGAAAAACTACCTGTATCAAAATTAGATGTCTATTCAAATGCGGCGTCTCTTATGGAGCACCTAACATAATATTTGATCCTTATTTGCATATTTGCAAAACTGGATTTCATCTGGCAGTATGGCTTGTGATGCATATAATGAAATTTCCTCTCAAAAGGCTAATGAAAAAGACTCATCTCATGCAATTAGCTGCTCTTTTATTCACTTCTTGTAATGTATTAATTTATTATCACATAATTCTGGTGGAATTATTTATTTATTTGATGTGCACACCTTACAGCCTTAATTACAAAATAGACTCGGAGCCAGATGATAGGATGCAATGCACCAACTCAACCATCATTTAAACTAGTTATCCTTTTAATCTCAGTGGTATACCCAGCCTGTATTAATTTCAACCTAATCAGTATGCTAAATTGCTTTAGGCTTTCAATTTTACATGAGATTTAAGAAATGTTTTAGAATGACACTTGACATGATTTGAGTTTTTTGCTGTAAAGTTTACATGGATGACTTGTTAAGTGATGCAGTCATACACAAATCAGACAGAGCTCAACGCAATATCAAATGTATGCTCTTCAAACCGTATGGAAGTAAACTGGCTTTGTCTGATTCCTCATGAACATGTCATAATACTGTAAAAGAGGGCTGAAAGCTCCTAGAGGGGTAGAACCGTGCTGCCCGCTGTGCTGCTCTCCAGAGAAAGAGACTTGGAGTGATTACAGTGAAACAGTGCTACCCAGTTATCTTTGGCTCAGCCACAGGAGAGGGAGAGGAAAAGACATGAATGAAAAAAAAATGGAAATGATGATGTGGCTAAAACATGGGCCAGCTGTTCAAAAATGACCAAAATGACTAGTATGCCTGATGCTGTTCTTAAAACATTTACCCCACACTAAAAAAAAAAGAAAAAGATAAAATGCCTCCACAGCATTTTGCGTACCAAGTCTGATATCCACTGGCTACAAAACATCCACAAAGGACATTCTTCCCAAACATAGTCAAGAGCAGCTGTGTAGGGGAAAATATATTATTAAATAGAAATTTCAAATGCACTTGGATTCTGAAGTGAAGGCCAATTAAATGGCTTTGCAGCATCCATTTTGTGCCGAGTGAACAGGTATGAGAAGGAGGGGGAGGGAAAAAGGGGGGATTTGATGGCAGCAGGAAAGAGGGGAGATCACACTGGCAGGTGTGGTACCCGATTGGCTCGCCCGCAGACTTCACCAAATAGATTTTTAATTTGTGCACATTTGTAGTACATTATGATGACACAACATCACACAATTTAATGTAGCTTTAACAGCAAACCGTTATGTTAATGATTTAAGGATCATATCTACGGCATTTGTTAAACATAAGGTTAGACAGCGCCGTGTGATTTTTTTTTTTTTTTTCCCCAACCCTCCTGCTGCTTTGGTTTAGTGCTGACTGTGCATATGGGCATGAAAATGAGCAGGCCAGTCAGAGTTGTGGAGTTCTTTGCCTCTCTTAGGGATGGTCAGGGATTAACAAACCCTGGCCTATGGAGACAGAGCCTGCTGCTAAATTGGTGCAGCGCTATACCACATCTCCTGTTTCTATTTCTATGCATGGCTATGGTTGTTAGTGTTGCTGTTGTTTTTATAATAGGTCCCGTTATTGTCCTTGCTGCAGAAGCCTCTTCTCACTCATTAGGGAGAGGTTGTAGAGTTAGGGGTGAGAGCCAAATAAGGTACAATATTAATTATTCATCTCAGCGGTTGGTGTTTGGGTGCTGCTATGTAGGCCTTAAGCAGGGACTTTAACTAGCAGAGGTCTGCCTCTGGAGGACTCGCGGAATAAACAATTGAAAAAATGTTTTGCCACAGGTGCCAGTTAAGAGGAGAAAACAAACACTAATCACCAAACTAATCATTAAAACAAGCTGCCTACAATAATGTAACTCTCGGAGGACCCCTGGATCCTCCCCTGTGTACTGATCCACCATCCTAAAGGTCTATCATGTCCTCTGCCTAGATTCTACTTCAGGCTCATAAAGGCCCCGAAACAACCCCCTCCTCTCCATTCAGCCATGGCTTCTGTTGGCTCTAGCCAGGACCAGTGGCCTCCTGAGAAGGCTGTGATAAGAATTCATTTCTTCCTATTATGTGCTCTTGTCCACTGCCTCAGTTCATCAGTTCAGTGCAACCAAGTCGATGAAAGAGCCTGTAATGAAGCAATCAGATGCAGCCTGGCTTTCTGGGCCCGGCACTCCATTCTTGGCTCCCAGACCCTAGCTCCCAGTGCAGGGTGTGAACTGGGCTGAGGGATCGTGAGGGGGGAATACGGACACAGACTGCACACAGCCATTAATTCAAGACCTTGCCTTTCATAGACTGAAGGATAAGCTGCTCTCACACCAGGTCTGCCGTCTCCTGTGGGTTCACAGAATCAACCAGTTTTAGGGTTCCCTATTAATTTAAACTGGCTTCAAAATTGGCACTAAACCAGTCCGTCAGGTTTTTGGTGGATTCTCTATGGTGGCGATGGTCTGATGGAGCCCTCCATCTTTCTCTGCATCTGTCTTCACCTAACTTCTTCACTCCACTGTCTGCTCTGCCATCCCTCCACTCCTTCCTCAACCTCTGACATCTCTTCAACATGTGGAAACTATTATGAGGAGTTTGGGAGAGGAATGTATGTGTTGAATCTTAATCAGTGCCTTAAAGTGAAGGATTCTGCTCTCTTTTGTCCTATAATGCTGTGAAATTTTCATTTCAAAATAAAACGGGCTTTTTTGATCTACCTAATATTGTTTTCTCTCCCTTCAGGGGCAGGAAATGGCTGCCGTTATCTTTGATCAGCCTTCCTTCCTTATCCTCTCTTATACAAAAGCATATACCGTAGAAAAGCATGTGAACGCTGTATTTTTTTTAACGGCCTGTGTAATAAAGCGGTCAGGTTCAATGCCAGGTTGTCAAAAGCAAAAGAATAAACTGTAAGGTCATAAATGTGTGGAAGTTTCTTAATTTTAGGATGCATCACAATAAATACATCATAATCTAATTAGGTCAGTAAATATTTATACACTGTTGTCTATGAAGTTGGAATAATTGTATTTTCACATTGTTTTTCTTATTCTTATGTATACACACACACACACACACACACACACACACACACACACACACACACACACACACACACACACACACACACACACATTATACACATCAGTAATCACCTCTGGCCTGGTGCAATGATGACATACTGAGTCCCAGTTACACTTTAAGTGCTAAGAATACATTACATTGTCACACTCATTTCATTAGAAGAGGTGGAAATATTACAGTTGAGGAAAAAATTATTAGACCATTAAAATGTCATCAAAAACAATGGTTATGCAATCAAGTCCTAACTCCTGTGTGTATCATGTGACTAAAAATGACAGAAAAGAAAACATGGAATGCCTAAAAGCACTGTTTTTGTCAGTACAACGTCATAGTTATTGATGTAAGAACTTATGTGATTTTGGTTATTATCAAGAAAACCATGGAAAATGGATAGATATCAGCTCTGAAATTAAACACTTATGAGCTATTTTTGTTGTTATCATTATATTTGTCCAAACAAATGTACCTTTAGTTGTACCAAAATGAACAAGAAACTGAAGAAAACATAGGGTGGTCTAATTTTTCTTTTTTCTATTCCAACTTTATGGGCATCAATGTACCTCTACTTGTGACTGATACCAACACTGAAGAGTTTAGATTACTTTAAATTATAGATTTTTGTAGTATGCAATTATATATTATATAGTAATATATAAATATTTTGTAGTATTAGAACTTTCCAAATAAAAAAGTTCAGATTGACTTGACTGCTTGTATTAACTGATGAAAAATAGCTTTATAAAGTAATATTAAAAAAAAAAAAAAAAGGTGCAAAACTGCTGGAGATTCACACCTCTAGAAGACGATTCAGGCAATGCATGGTATGGTAATAACTGCATAAAGAATGAAAGAATAAACCGATAAAGACCAACAAAGATGCTACTATATTACACCATGAGCTAACATTCCTAGTGCGCCTTCCTCAGAGATAAATTTAAGACCATTTGGCTTAAAATATATGGGTTTGGCAAAATCCCACATTTTCCTCTTTATCTCTTTCCAACTGTACCCTCTCTTCCACCCTCTGCAGTTCACCTGCTGCCAGCTTTGGCAGAAAGACCCTGCGGCTGGATTCTACCTGACAAGAGCTCCTTAACAAGCAGCAGTCATTAACCTCAGGAGCAGGCAGCTGCCATGTGATGTAGTGCACTCGGCCTGCTGCAGAAGGGCCCTATTGATCCTAGACATACTTGGTGCCTTCCTGGATGTTTATAATCAATATGCAAATGGCCCGCGGCATTGATTCAATATTAATTTTCAATTAGGGAATTCTCGGGGGGTCCTGAGGGGTCAATACAGAACCATTCAGAGCAAAGGCTTGAGCAAGTTGCAGGCATTGACGTTCCTCTACCCGAGACAACTTACTTACTGTTTATTTAGCCTGCCCTGCTGTAAGTCCCGATTAAGGCTTCGGATAATAGGCAGAGAGACAGATGGGCCTTTCTACACTTCTGCAACGCTCGTTACATAAACTGGAATTTGGTGTAAAGGGCTTGTCCTAACTAATAAGTCATCATCTCACAGTTAGTTTGGTTTCTTATTGTGTATAGACTAACTGGATAAAAGTTCATTTACATTAAGATTCACTTTTAAATGCACACACCACTCTCTTCCAAAGTTTAAATGTAGTCATTATACATGTTTACATGGACATATACTGTGCATAAATGTGTCTGGTGAACTGACAACTTCCCAAAATTAATTGAAACTCTTGCACACTGAATGAGTTAAAAACATTTCCTGTAGGAGGGTAGAGGAAGCAAATGTATAGCCATGACAAGTTTCATGCCCGTCTCTGTACTTAAGACTCTATTGTTTCCAAAGCCAGGCTTACAATGAAGCTTTACAAGTCTCACTATGCTTTTCCTTTTGTTCCTTAACAATAACCTTGCAATGAAATGTAGAAAACCCAGTTTTATTTACATCTTAAGGGAAGAGGAGTGAAAATATTAACCAATGAATGAGGTTGTGAATTCCAGGTAAGTAATTCTTACTTGAAAACATTAAAACAAAGGTATTGATTTAGACGCCTGCTATTATTCGCACACAGACAGAGCGTCTATCACACAGAGCTGTGGTTTCTTACTTGGCTCTTACTCTCTGGTTTGCTCTTTGTTGCAACTGTCAAGACAATCAGGCTTTTGTGGTTATCAACACAGACTACAGACATATTCTTCACCACAAAAACTACACTGCACATAACATGGATAATTAGAGGTGTAATTATAACATGGTTCAAGAGTTATTGGCCAACAGGCTTGTTACCTCACCATTATCTGTATTGTATGTTAATGTTTTGCTGCCAGAACAATGTGGGATATTTGAAACCCGTCTCAGTGGTGTCAGACATGGAGTTGAAGCGAAAAAGATGAACTTTTTTAAAGGAGAGAATAACAGAAAAGGACACACTCTTTATAAGACTTAGACAGAAAAGAATGACCTGAGCAAAAATAACAAAGTTACACTTCTATAAGACTGTACACCTTTGAAAGAATACGATTAATTGAATTAGGTTAGAATATGACGCTATAAACACTTGAGCTGGTTCTATAACCTCAAGGCCAATGCAGCAGCTAATGTCTTGCAATTCAATTCTAATATAAAATGTCACATGACTGTTTTTTAAACCTATTTTCAATTTGCTTGATAACCTCTGCAATCACTTCACAATAAGGTTTTTTTTTTCCCTCCGTCTTGAATAGGCTGGACTTTACAGAGCAGTAAAGCCTGCATGAGGAAATTACCAAGAGTATAACAGAGATAACCTGGTTGGACTATTTGCTACATTTTCCTGTAGATGCACTGCCTGAGGTAATTGGTTTAGGGATAACATTAATTACCACATTGCTCATTAATGGATGAAGCCTTTATTGGTTCCATTGATCAGCAGGACCTGTTAGCCATCATCCTAAGCAATGGTGGATGTAACAAGCTTACATATTGGCATATCAATTAATGCAATCAATTCCTGTCTAGCACATGCCATTCCCCCCTATCTACCCCACCCGCCTTCAGTTGCCCCCTTCTTTCTTCTTCATCGTGTATCTGAAGAGCCAGAACAAAAGCCCATGTGTCAAACTAAAGTTTATTAAGGGATTTCCTAATTGTTACTTAAGTTGAGGTTGTTGCACACTTGACTGATTGAGCTGTTATGGAGTGTAGAAGCCAAACACCCTTCTAATTTGCCTGTGGTTAAAAAAAAAAAAGAGTTAAGAGTCTTCAGGACTGGAAAAAAAGAAGAGATACATGCAACACCATACCAGAGAAAGAAAGCTCATATCCTGACACATATCCTGTTACAGCTGTACCCTACTTTTGCCTGTAAAAGATTAAAACATAAAATAAATGACAGTTTTGTTTTGTGATACCACCCTGAATATATAAAAGAAGCATCAAGTCTTTGCATGTGAAAACTGATTGCAAATCCATGTTTTCTCCTTTATTTTTCTATGCTTTTGATTACATTGGACTCAAGCTTCATGCCATTAACATGGCTTACTTAATTCCTTAGACTTCCTTTTCCAAAATGAGACCAATGCAGCGTTTAAGAAGTCACCGGTTACAACATGGAATCCTTTCTGTTTCATGCGTGTTCCAAAAAGAGTAGCTGACTTCAAATACAATGCAAGGGTGCCCTGGTATAACATAGTGAAATGCGCTGAACATCAGCAATGAATGAGGGAGCAGGGTGTGATAACTGAGAGCACACCATGACAAAGTGGAGGGATTTACCGTTGGGCCCGCAGCACTTCATTTGCTTAATAACAGATCATTCTATAAGAAAGTGGCTGCTCTGAGGGGGATATCACCCAACGAGGATGTCTCACTTGCAGAAATCCTATTTGAAGACAACACCTTTTGAGCACTCATCCTCCTCCACGCCTAAGACGATCAACGCGCATGACAGGCCCCATTAATATGACGCCCCGTGTAACCTTGCTCTTTCTCCCTCTCTCGCAAAAGGAACAAAACTGATAGCCAAGAGGGAGGGGCGATATGTTCTGACTGAGCATGTAACGGGAGGGGTGGCGTTCTCTTTAAAAAAGACGTCTTGCATATTTAGAGCCACCTGGAGCCACCACTAGAAGGTGAGAGGTGCATGGAATGGGGGTATTGCATTTGTATGTATGAATGTATGTATTAGCGCTGCACAATATTTCGTTTGAGCATCGTCATTGCGATGTACATGTATGCAATAGTCACATCGCAGGTCCTGCAATAGGACGCAAATGAACTCAACATGATCTCATGTAATTTCAATGGTACCTGACACACACTGCGCACAATGATCTACCAATCACAATCATTCATAATCAGTTTGAAGTGAGTCGCTGGTAACAACATTAAAAAAATGAGCAATGAACAAGAGAAAATCACCAAAAATGAAAACTTGATGCCAAAAGAGAAGCAATGTCAGTTAACTGGATAATTTAAACTACAAGAAGGATGAAACTGTGTCAACAGTGCCTTGCAATTGTTGCTACAATGATTCATAACACAGCTAATTTGTTTGACCATTTATGTCGATACCACACAGCTACTATAGCCTCCTGAGTATTTTCTCATATCGCAATATATTCCTAAGAGTTAAAAAAAAAAATCGCAATGTCAGTTTTTTTCCAATATTATGCAGCCCTAATATGTATGTGTGGAGTTGTGTTTGGGCCATGTGATAACAACACCCTGGACAATTAAGCCCTTTTCCTTCCTGTGTGTACAGTGGTGATGTCTTCTGCACAAGGCCTGGTTGACTTATTTGCGCACCTGTTCTCACACACTCTTCATCATATTAACAGAAACAATGACCTGACAAAGAACAAACAGCACACCTATACAACATTTATACACCTTTACAAGCCCGCTAGTTTGCATTAACAAATAAGCTCTGGAGAGACGTGCAGTGCACATATATCTAGAGGGATTTTCAAATGGACAAGGTGATCATAAATGCACAAACAAAGCCCTTGGTTCATGTATTAAATCCCAAAGTTTTGACATCCACGGTTAAACGTATTACGACTCAATTGTGAGTGAAATTTATTAAACAAGCGCACACTATTATATTGCAGCTACAATTAATTTTGAAGTACAGTACGTGGAACATGTCTCTAGTAGCTGAAAACACAATTCGGTGAAGGTCACAGGGTGAGGGGAGATGAACATGTTTGTTGGACAGTGTTATATGTCGAGACCAGACATGCAGGCAGTTAGTTGGACACCCCTACTGCCTCGACGCGGGACCTCCTCCAGGCCCCTGTCCCCTGAGCAACGCACAAGTGGGCTGAGCAATTAACAATTTCATGCTGATTGCCTGAAGCATGTTTTGCTATGCCATAAAGATAATAGCATGAAGGGTGCAGCGGCAGCAGCCCCCACTCACCCCTCCTCCGGTGTTCCTCTATTGCTTCCATCTCTCAATTCTCTCCCGTGCAATTCACATGTTGGAATGGCGCTCTGCCTGCTTGCTTTATTAAAGACACTCTCCCTGCTTAGAGGGCACATTTAAGAAAAAAATATATAAAGATGACTCCCTGAAGAGTAAACAGGGATGATTATTAAAGGGAAGGAGAAAACTAGAGTCTTGGTCTCCCACTGGCTTCTTGATTTGAAAGTCTAATTTGGCAACTGCACACAACAGGCGTGCAGGTAGACAAAACAAACAGGTTCCATTTCCCCCAACAAACAGAGCATGCTCAGAGAGGCTGCTGGTGACAGCCCTCATCTTCCTCATTCTCTTCCGCACCATGGCATGACAGCAATCCACTCTGACCATGGAGCTCACCGCTGTGCAACAGGGAAATCTGTGCACCACTAAACCTGCTATTCGTCTACAGAGCAGAACACATAAAAGAGTGCAAATGACTACAAGAATATGGCACAGATTATAAGATGTGTTCCTTCTACGATGTTAGGAGCCGAGTGTACTGTATGTGCAGCCACAAAATGTGATACTGTCAGTGAATAAAGAACAAGTGCAGAATTACATGAATTTTAAAGCTGTGAAAGTTTAATTTGTCACGGAAATAAAAAGCCTCGAATTGAATATTTGGTGCCTGTTTTTGAAGAATTTGGTGTTTTTCCTTAATCCTATAATCATGCATGTTGTTCTGTACAGTAGTTCCTCTCAGAAGCGCAGTAGCTGTAGGCCAACGAAACAGTTAGCCACCATTACTAATGCATAAATTACACCAAATAGAGAATGGTGTCAGCAGTTTGAGTCGCAATCACATCATCATTCCCAACATGCTAAAAAAGACATAAACTGCCTCACCTCTGAACTGAATCGCAGCTGTAACACCTCCAAATGTCCAAATGTTAACAAATCCAGATCATACTAGCCATATGAGTATATATTACCTTACTCTTTCCACGGTAGAGTCATGTATGTACTTTGTGTTGTGTTTGGGAGTCGCGTCATTAACCATATCAACAGGAAGCAGCCTCCCAATAACCACACCAAACTCACATGCACTGTATACCACTGTGGGACTACTATGGCACAAATGAACCCTGGACAGAACCTGCATCTCTTTTCTTGAATACAGTAGCAGAAGGTGAAGAGGAGGGCCACATATTGAGTCAAATACATCACTAAATAATGACTATACTAAGTCTGCTCATCACAGTATTCAAGCAGCCACATCATTATAAATCCAACCCTAAGGTCACTGTTTCTCCTATGTGAAAACAAACCCTAAAGATAGAAGGAGGGGTGCTGTGGACAAAGGGTTGCGGCACCAGCCCCCTCTGCTCCTCTGGCCCACCCTCTCTGACCCCCCTCCCCACACCTCCCAGGCTTCTGGCTGCCCTTCCACCCCCCGGCTGTGTGTGAAAGTCCAGCTGGCGCTTTGACAGCCTCAACACCTCAGCTGAACATGGCAGCGTTACAGGCCCCATATTGTTTATGATATGGAGCCTGTCATTAATTTGCATCCTTAAGTGGCAAAACACACACACATACACACTTACGATACGATAAGGAGAAACATGTTTTTGTGTTAATTTATATGATACAATGTCACCCCCAACCCCAGACACACAAACAACGCATACACATACACTTATAAATTGCAGTCACATCCCCCTGCTAGAAGGGGATGATAATTGCGGACGGCCAATAAATTACTGCTGCCTCCACATCAATTATAAGCATCACGTCTGGCAATGAGGAAAATGAGATCTTGTGACAAATTTCATGAGGCTTGGCTGCCCAGCAGCCTTTCTTAACATGCTACAGATAGCAATCCCTTATCTAGCCTCTGTAATGGGGAGCTACGGATAGAGAGATGGAGCTGCAGCCATTTAATTAAAAAGCTGGGGGTAGGGGGTGGAGAGGTGCAATTCATTGAAAAGGCACAGGAAGGAGACAAAGCCTTTGTCTCCAATACATATTTTGCTCAATATTGTCACTCATCAGAGGCCAAGCCTGTATCTTCTCTGACAGCAATTCTGGAGATTTCCCCTGTCTTTGTGCTCATCTGTCCACCATTTTCTTCTCCTTTTCTCTCCCTCTTCTTCTTCCTTGTTTTTTATATTTCCCAAGAGTCCACTGTTTTCTCCACTGGGACAGCTCCAGCGTTTTTTACGAATGACTGCGGTGGACAGACAGTGGCACTGAATGAAATGGCCCCTGCACCTAATTGTATTCCCACCTGGGGAAGGCAGGCAAGGGCGGAGGCTTCAAGAACACAGCAATGAGGATTTATGGCAGATGGGGAGACAGCAAAATAAAACACCAAAAGGGATGGCTCTTAAATCTCATTCCCAGTGCAATATTCATTGTAGTTGCAATCGGGTGTGCTGATAGAGCATTGAAAAAACGACCGCTGTGTTCAAATTATGGCTGTACTCTCTACTAATATTTAACATCATTAGAAAATCATTAGAAAACCATCATAAAACCTGGGATTATGACCAGAGCATTAAACACAATGATTATTCAGTGTGTTCCTTCTCCGCTTTGCCTTGGAAATGAGATTTGCTCTGCTGCTGCTATGTAGGAAAAAGTAAGAATATTTTTCATAATTACTGTAACGTCTGAAAAACATTGGCTTGCATGAATTACTATACCATTATGAATTTGTGTTTGTCTGCCCAAAAGCAAAGTTTCCAGTGAGGCTTTGCATGGGATATCATTATTACATTTTCATGGGGACATCAGTTTGAATAATGCCATTTTTCTTATTATACCTTCACCTTACAAAATTGTGCACACCATGCGGTTAGCAGCAGAGGTAGAGTACATGAAAAGAAAAGAATGTACAGTATAAAATAAAACAGCAGAAAGATTTTTTTTTAAAGGTGGTAGAACTTGCGGACACGAGGCGCTGATATAAATCCATCTACAGCAAAAGCTACGCCTTTGTGCGGCAAGAGCAATTTTCTTAAGAAAAATTTCTGTATGAAATCTCTCAAACCTGTAGCCTGAGACTGTGGATAAGACCATGTATACATGTGATGTACTTCTCTTCTTGAAGAAAAGGGAGGGCTGGCAGTGTCAGAGTTGAGTCTTTACTTTTTGGGATTTCTCGGCAGCCCCATTATCAAGAGCAGCCATCAGCACAAAGATAAAAGATCCTAATGGAGCTGGCCCTGGTGGAGATGAAAGGTGCACAGATGGCACACTGTTATGAATCTCTAATGCAGCCCATGTTTCTAAGGTAATGACTGACTGC
Source organism: Fowleria isostigma (assembly GCA_029814645.1). Classification (NCBI taxonomy): domain Eukaryota; kingdom Metazoa; phylum Chordata; class Actinopteri; order Kurtiformes; family Apogonidae; genus Fowleria; species Fowleria isostigma. The sequence continues at coordinate 40,412,867 of JAPTGZ010000018.1, forward strand.
CAGGCCCCTTCCACAGGCTTCCCTACTCAGGCCCAGGTGATAAAGGTCTCATATTCCTTGTCACTAAGTAGTGGGGCAGTAAACCTATTGTTCTGAACACCACCCTGAAAATGGGCACATAGTTATGAACAAAAACAGACTCCGTTTAGTTAGAAGCTTGACAAAATAAGTGCAAAACAGTGGCAAAGATGAGAATAATAGTCCTTGTCATCACTAAATTTGACTTATGGACCATTGCTTCTCCTTAAAAGAAGTAGTCACTGTAAATTGCAATAAGATACAGCATATTTCATAATTCACTGAAGGTATTTTATGTATGAAATAAACATCTTACTATATTTGAATTACACAGGAGACAGTAAATCCGTTTTATACTTGCTGAGGTATGCTTCTTTTACAGTAGGTAAAGACTGTGAACACCATCTTCTTTTTAGGTCAGGATGAGCAGAAGGCTAATGTAAGAGCAACTCCTTGTCAAGCTTTTGAGAGTAATTGAACTGACACTTATGAGAACCAATGTTCTTTTGAATGCATTACTTGGCAGAATTTCGGGCTTTTGTCCCTTAATCTTTGCCAGCAAAAACTGATGCCCTTTGAACAACAGCGAGAGGTGAAAATATATAGTGAGAGAAAGAGCCAGTCTTTTTCCCCCAGTCCCTTTCACAGAACCTAATGGATTGTGAGCACTTAATGCATTAATCAATCAATATCTCTCACTGTACATCAACAACATGACCAAGTTATGAATGACCTTTGTAACAAAAAAAGGACACTTTAATGCACACAAGATTGCTCCTAGGTTAGTAACTTGGGCCCGGTTTTTATCACACATGATTACACCTTCAGAAGGCAGAGGGCCATTAACAGCCCACTAAATATACTGAGGATGGTCGTTATACAAATTGCAGATGGGATTGCAGGGGGTAGTGCTAGATTGTAAGCTAGGTGTTATTACAGAGAGAGGTTGCATTTATTTACCTGCCACATGATGTAGAATTTTGCTTAAGAAAATAAATCTAACAATATTTCATTCATTCCAGGACAATGCATGTGCTATTTTTTTATTTTTTATTTTTTTTACTTCTTTTGCATTATAATCAACTTTAAGTCACAAGCTTGGTCACCAGGCAACATAAGAATTACTCTGACTTGCTCTGAGAAGACATCATGAAAGGTAAGTGCTCTTCTTTGTAGTATGGCTCAAGCTCTAATTTAAAGATGGTCTTTTTTTTTTTTTTTTTTTTAAACATAAAAGAGCCCAGCAAAAAAAAAAAAAAAAGAAAAAACTCAGTTGAGAGGAATCATTATGAGTAGCGGGGTATACTCCAGTGGTTACCCATCTAAAGTCATTTTCAGTGTTACACCACTGTTAAGGTCTACTGAATAATAAGAATCAGTCGGATTTACTGGTGATTTGCATTGACTAATAGCCACACATAACAAGAAAAGTAACTTAAAAAACACTTACGTTCCATCATTTTTTTATGATGGTAGAAAATAACATGTTTTAATCAATTAATCATTCAGAGTCTTGTGACAGGACTGTCTGTGAACTCACGGAACAATCATTCTCAGTGATTTCTCATTAAATGATTTGATGCCTTAAAAGTGATAACAAGAAAAATATTTAAATGTTCTCTTGTTGTGTTAAAAGCAGGTGACAGGCTAAGCAGAAAAAAGGCGATTCCCACAGTAATCTTTATCTTTTCATTAGGTGTCAAAAAGAAGCAGAAAGGGAAATATTGAGAATGATGATGATGGTGGTGGTATAGTAGTGGACAGGACGAGGCCAGGTTTAGGTGATCATGGTGGGAGGCATGTTTCTGGGTCCCTTCGACAGCACTAGTGGAGCGTGGAAGTGAAGCATGTAGACAGAGTGGAACGGACAGGAGCTGACTGCACAGAGCCAGAGAAAAGACGGGCCCAGAACAAGAGCACAAACTAATGCTATTGTGGTCAATGCACAATAGGTCCCTGCAAAGTGACTGCAGAGGGCCCTTAAACAAAGAAGGCACTGCCATTCCCTTTCCCCCACCCAATTAGATTCTTTCCCTGAGTTTAACATGACAAAAACACACAGCATTTCTCCTAATTCTGGCCCCTGTGCCACCTTAAATCTAGCAGGCCTCGGAGTGCTGTCTGGTAGACTGACAAGGACTTGTGACATTGATTCAAACACATCCACTGTGTTCTCGACTCCACATCTCACACACAAATATGCGGCCCATCTCAGGTTTTCCAAGTGCGTGAAATTTTCAACACATGCACGAGACAAACTCATTTCCCCTGGACCTTCTGTTATCTGGCTGTGCGGAGATTTTTCAAAACCCCCCTTTTTTTTTTTTAAATGAAAACCTAAGTTTGTAGGATTTTTTCTTTCTTTTTAATTTTTTTTCCTTTAACAAATTTTGACCTACAGTCATGGGGAAGACAATTTTTAGATCATCAAAAGTCATCAACAACAATGGTTATGAAATCAAGTACCAACTCCTGCGTGTATCATGTGACTTAGACAGTTCTCAGTTCTGACATGTTTTGTCACGTTTTTGTCTTCTCACTCCCTTTCAGGCTACTAGGGTTGTATTTTAATAGTGAATTGCTGTATATATTTACGTATTATGTGTATTGTGTACACATTAAGTTTACAACCAATGTCTCTATGTATATTTCTTTATATATTTGTTTAGGTAAATCATAGGTATATCTATGTATATTGTGTTTACAACAAATTCTCTATGTATATCTATGTACATATAATGAAATGCATATAAGTATTGTATATGGAGTGCACAAGCTCGAAATAAAAGAAAAGAAAAAACATGGAATGCCTACAGACACTGTTTTTGTCAGTACAATCAAACTGCAAACTTATGTGATTTTGGTTATTATCAAGAAAACCATGGAAAATGAATAGATATCAGCTCTTCAATTAAACTCTTATAAGCCATGTCTGTTGTTATCATTATATTTGACCAAACAAATGTAGCTTGAGTTGTACCAGGCATTAAAATGAACAAGAAATTAAAGAAAACATACGCTGGTCTAATTAAATTGACACTATTGACTGTTTTGACAGTGGCGGCACGGTGGTGTAGTGGTTAGCGCTCACGCCTCACAGCAAGAAGGTCCCTAGTTCGATCCCCGCACCATGCAC
>JAPTGZ010000018.1:40416120-40434551 GCA_029814645.1 Fowleria isostigma
ATAGGCTCCATGCGACCCCCGTGACCCTAATGAGGATTAAGCGGGTTAAGAAAATGAATGAATGAATGAATGAATGACTGTTTTGACAAATCTGAACAGTATTTTGGTGATGAAAAAATCACTGGGGAGGAAAAAAAAAAGTAAAATTCCCTTTTACCCTTTATGTAGATACATTTTCATATGCATTTTTCATTGATGGGAACAAATAATATGTGGCATGTGATCGTAAAGCATCTGAAGAGGGATGTTTCAGATAGGTAGACTAAAGCGAAACAGGACTAGAAATTGCATGTCTTTCCCTCCTGACTGTGCAGCCCGGCTGAATCGACTCAATATGCTCTCCTGTATGCTTACTGAGCAAGTAGCATGAAAATTGACCTTTGCTTGCTTTCTAAACAGTGGATTATTCATCTTAATGCTTCAGATTGGTCAGGGTGGCTTTTTGCTGTTTACAACATATTTACTGTACCTTCTCTCTTCGATTGCTATATAAATATCACTTAGAGATCCGCTGTGTGGTATACAAATGATAAGAAGAATTCTTAAGACAATTTTAAAGAATCCAAATATGAATGTAACACCAAGTTAAACAAAACAAAACAAAAAAAACCAAACTTTGGATATAAAACAATTTTAGATCGCAACAGGATTTAGAAATCATCATAGTGGCTGTGACTGAGTGACTAAATATGCAGGGGAAAAGCTGAGAAAGAAAATCCTGAAAACAGACTTGTATGCACTTTTACTAAAACAGTTATCCTGTGCTTATTATGTAAACAAAATTAAACTTGCTTAAAACTGCAAGCAGGGGGTTTATTTCTTAACTGTGCTGTTTGTAGTGTAAGTGAAGTAAGTACTGTGCACTCTGTCGACAAGGGATACACACACATGCAAACCTCTAGTTCTTTATTATCCATTTTGGTGTTGCAGGCATGTCTTCACCAAATAAAGGCTTTACTATGAATAAATAATTAAACAATAGTGCAAGTACAGAAAAAAAATTGGGTATTTGGATGGGAATGATTATGGTCTAAGTATACAGCACATCAAAACATAAGAGATACTACGAACATAATCTCACCTTTTAATTACAGTTTGCCATTGTTACACTGAGCTGCCTTTTTTTTTTTTTTTTTTTTTTTTTTTTGTTTGTTTTAGGGGTGGTTGTGGTAATTTTACTTTTAATTACAGTTTGCCATTTTTTAACTGAGGTGCCTTTTTTTTTTTTTTTTTTTTTTTTTTTGCTTGTTATAGGCGTGGTAGTGGAACTTTATCTTTTCAGTCTACATTTCAGTGTAAATTCCTGGCTCTTAATTCATTTCCCTTACTTAAATATCATCCATCACTGTGCTCATCTAAGCTTCTTTGCTCCAAATGGACAGTGCACAGAACATATTCACAGCCAACTAATAAAGCAGCAGTGACAGAGCAGTGTTTTCAGCCAGACAAAAGACAGACTGTGAGAGACAGTTCATCCATTGGACTGGGAGGAAGAGCATAAATCTGACTGGGTCAAACAGTAAGAATGTCCAAGATTGTCGCAAAACAAATACTATTTTGTCTCGGACTGTCATTAGGCGGCCAGGCTGATGAAACAGAGTCAGGCTGCGGGCAAATCTCCCTCTAAAATCTAGACCAGCCTTTTTTTCTTAACCTTCTTTTATCCAAGTCTTCACATGACCTCTGTCGATACACTGACTTCTGTGGGGTCCGCTTTATCAAACGCAGCGTTTTTCACAACGCTTGGGATAACCGCAGTTCTACCATGTGTCATGTTTACAGGAAGATGTTTTAGAGCTAGGTAGACACAGGCTTCAGATCTGAAAGTGTCCTGTAATCATTTACAGCCGACACTAGTGGGATCATGTAACGGGGTATCCTGATTACCAAGATACATGGGAGCAAGGGAGGCAATATTTGTGGAAACTGGACGGATCTAGACTGATTCCATCTGTGGCAAGTTCCTTTCTAATGTCATACACTATCATCACCAACATACAGTATAGCCTCCCTCCCACTCATATTATCCTTTTGTGTTTTTCACCAAACTCATCCATTTCCCTTCATCCACCCTCCCTCTCACCCTCCTCAGGTGGTGTGTAGTGTACTGTCAAGCACAGCGTGAATCAATGACTGGTGCTCACGCCCACAGGTAAAGGTTAGAAAGGTTCACTATTGAATTATTTCTGCACTTCTCTTATTGCTGCCATCTGCCTGGCTGCTTTTAGTTGATGTGGTTGAGGCACTGGAGGGGAACTCTTTTTGCTAATGCACTCAAAACATGGATGCATGTGTGTGTTTTGTGTGTTTCCGCGCACGAGCACGTCATATGTGTCTGTACGATTTGTGTCTTTAAGGATGTTTCGCTCCAGTGTAACTAACATAACATGAATTTGCACAATAAGCATCATACGCACATTTGTACTTACACACAGATCTACACTTATGCACACTCTGTTCACTTCTCATGCCTATCTATCAGAGAGTGGATAATGAATCACAACATCTGTGCTTTCAGCCAGTCTTTGTTTCATCTGCCTTTATTCTAATGGAGCCTTCGGAGTATGAGGGCAACATGCTGCTGGATAGGGCATCCTTCACTCTCTGGTTTTGTTTTGCTGTCAGCGAGGCCGATCGTCTCTGCTGGACCCAGGATGAACTCATCCATAGCACAGATCATGCCCTTTGATCCACCAGCTTTCTCTGGGGGGCACAAACAGCCTTATTAAAAATGGCTAAATAAAACTTTCCTAGCCTCAACTCAATAGTTCCCAAACTTTACCCCTGCTTCTCTGATGCTGCCTATGGTCAAATTGAGCTGCCTAATTCTGACAGCAGGCAGAACTGTTCATCCAATACCAAAACATGGTAACAAATGAAGCAATCTAAGTGTTTAACAATTTATTGGTTCTAGTTCCTAGACTACCTGGCATACACTTGCACTACAATCAATATCATAGATGAGAACATACTGGGTGTAAGATGATAATGTGTGCCTTTGGGGGGAATTCAAGGAAGTGCTGTGCAGCAAACATATGAAAAAGTAAGATATTACAACTACTGCATATCACCACTACAAAAAAATAACTAAATGAGAATGGAAACCTATCTACATTGTATTTCTTCAACACACATGCTTATAATAAAACAACATAAATATGAACAAACTTTACAGATAATGTATTCTTGCAAAGTGTAGTCAAACTCATATCTTTGCTCATTTCAGGAAAAACGACATAATGCTGCTCATTTTTCTTAAATGGAATTGACTCTTCATCTCATGTGCAGTACCTGTGTAACAGTGACATGGCTGCTGCTATAATTAAACCCATCACAACCGTTATGTCTTTGTCACCTAATCTATTCTGTTCTCCACTGTCTGTGTCTGTCTGTAACCACAGACTTCCCGCCTTCCTCCCTGACTGACAGCGCCTGTGGCGGCTGTGGTCACTCTGTGTGAGTGACATGAGGGGCAGCAGGGCTACTGCATTACCTCCTTTCCTTCCCTCTGAGCTCGTCCTGATCCTGCACCTCACACCACTGATCGCCACCTCTACTCCAATATCCAGCGGCAAAGCCTCTAGGCCTGAAAATAGAACTCATTAACACGTTTAGTAAGTACAAATGAGATGACTGTCTCCTGATGGACTGTCTATCTTTTGGATCAGCTTTCAAGGAGAGTGTTTGGTAATGACAAGAGAGAAGGAAACCAATATTATAATGTGCTGCCAGTCTCCTCTGAAAATGGGCTTGATGACAGGGGGAGCCTCTCGCACCCACACACAGCCTGATTCTCACTGCAAACACCTATGTGTGTGCTCATTTATGGGTATGCGAGTTTGCAAAATAAAATACACTACATATTTACACCCACATGGCATAACTGACACTAAAATCACACACAAGGTTATATCAGCCAGAGGAAATGTCCCCGTGAGCAACTACTGTAATAATGCTCCAATTTGGAGAGTCTATTGCTTTTCTTATTGAGCTCAAGTCTTCTATCTTGTCCATAAAGTCCTGTCTATGACATTTATGTTGCCTTTGTGCTCCTCTAAGCCAGATGTGTTGGACAGGCTGGCACACTGGAATTTACCCACCTTCTATCCTGTGGACAAAGCTAGCCAGTATTTACAGATTCAGTCAGGAGAGGCAGTAAAAATCAGGGCACAAGACATTTTTACTCCATCCCAGAATAGAGTTGTGGCTTTCTGGTCAATTTGCTATTACAGGATGAGCCAGAGAAGGCATGCGTACCAGGCTTGTCCATAAAACAGGGGGCATGGGGAAAGAAAAGCATGTCTTAGTTAGAGCAGCAGGGTCATATGAATGCTACTGGAAAATCTATAAAGCCGTCATTTTGGCTTTTTAATAAACGTCTAGTCTTGTGTAATATTTTCAAAATGAAAAATAATGTATTTATGAATTTCCTGGCACGTTCTGTGGACAGCAAACAATTTCCTATGCAGCCTAGATGCCCTTTGGACAGGGATTACAAGGCAGGCGACTGACGGAGGCCTGACTGAGCTGTGGGCCCTCTGGGGCCCTACTCATCCAGGCCTGCACAGCCTTCATCCTCATATCCACTCTGCATCACCAGGGTAATAACAGCCTTTATTAAAAGCGCATTGCAGCAGTGTCTGTCTATACAACTTACTTTCAAAATGGCCATAATGTGGCATGTAGAAGTGGTCTGGTGGTTAGGGGCTACAATATCCTGTTTCTGGAAAGGTTTACTTTGCATTTTAACAAGCATGAATAAAGGAGAACATTCCAGAAATGACTGCCGTCTGTTTTGCTTATGCCCGTGGGGAGCAAAAGCTCAGAATATGGCCCTTGCATGCCATCAGAGCGTGGCCTGGCTCACCTCTGATTTTACCTGGCTTTATCAGCTTTAGCCTAGCCACTGGACATGTAGATACCTTTAGCAAGATAAAGCCCTATTAATATTTTGCCTGAAAAGGGATCGAGGCAGAGGATGAAACAAAAGTGTGAAGGCATGGTTGAGAATAATGAATATTACATTTCAGATCTGATCATTTTGACAGACTTCATGTTGGTATCATGTATGCTATGAATAATCCTGCAGCAAGGCATTATGGACATTCTAAAATATGAGTGATTCTTATGCATTTGCTTTATTAGTGCGTTTTTTTCCCGTCAAACCCCATTTTCTAGCCCTTAGAGAGTGTCTTAAGAATAATGCATGAGACAGAGAAGGAGAAGGAGGAATGTAGGGAGGGAAGAGAAATGCCTCTGTTGTCAGGACAGGCCTTGCTATTAGGTGTGTGACCCTGAAAGCGCACCCCTTTTAGTGAAACAAGCAATGGATCTCATATTGGATACCACTATTACGCAGTAATTTGTATGCATCCTTTCGTCTCATTTCCATTTAATAATGCACACAGCTCCCCTGCCCAGTTTCTCAAACTGGTCATTAAAAGTAACACTGATCTAAACTGGAGGCTTAAGTTCCACTTACAAGCTCTCACAGTGTGGTGGATGAAACAACTGCAGAGTCAAAGTCAGATAACCCCTCCCCTTACCAGTCTTTGCCCTTGAATACCCAGGCTTCCATGTCTACACAGACAGCAGACAATGACTGGTGGCTGCCCAGGCGGCCCCAGCCCCAGCCTTCTCCTTCCCAGCCTCCTAGGCTCACAGACAGGGATTTCCTCCTGCGATGAGAGCCAAGCCGTCACAGCCCAGCGATCAAGGGCCTGCCATCTGTGACTGAGGCAGATTTACAGCAGGAGCTAATCCACACTGTCAGCCACGTTTGTTCTCCAACTCTGCTTCCTTCATACACATACATACAAACACACGTATGCCACCAATGAAAAATACTAATATTTGGTCCTTAAAAAGTCATTTTTTACTCCCTCCGTTCCTCCACCTCCCTCTCTCTCCCTATCTCTCTCTCTGACACACACACACAGCAGAACAAACATTTATTGCAGTAGGGCATCCACTCCTGATTTCAATCTAACTTTGCCCTTTTTAACAGTATGATCTCATTCTGTTCTGTACTCAAAAAATAACTTTAGTCGATTAAATGTTAAGAAATTAGAAACCTCAATGTGTCATTGAGCTACATGCCCTGGTGAACATCATTCAAACAAAATAGGGTCATCATGCGCTCAAGTGTCACACAAGCTCTCACAAGTGAAGTGAAGCTCCGTAAACTTGTTTCTCCCACATCCTGTGCATTCATTCATCTCTGCTCCCTGTGTTATTCTCCACATCTCATATCATGTCTCTCATAAACATACATACATACACCCTGGTGCTTTTAGTTGACAGTCGTCAACAGTCGCCATTAACCCCTGCACCTGACATCAACATGTCACACATTTTCACCTTTTGACTGTAACCTCTAAGCCAAAAATAAATCTTGTCCTCATGCTGTCAAACCAATGGTCCTCATTAGTAAAAAGTTTATGAAAGTTTCAACATTTGCTGTCACCTTTTTTGTCACATATAGAAAAGCCCACATCCTTTTTTTTCCCTCCATTTTTTTATGTAAACCTGGTCATGAGCTGCTGTCCTTAAAACTAGCAGTGGTGCAGCTTTGCACTGGTTCAAGTCAGTGCTGGGCTTTATTCAGTGATCTCTGTACACAGGGCAGCTGTGCGGGGCTGGGAACCCTCTGAGGCCTCCTTTGTTTCCCCATAGATAAAGGGTTAAACAAGACAAATGGAGGCGGAGCCACACAGCAACATGCCTAAGCAGCACATTTTCGCTATGAGCAAGAATTAAAACAATGCAAGCTTTTTATCCCTGTGTTAGTCTAATTGGAAAGAAACCTCATTTCTGCTGTCCTTGCTCTCCTTGGCCATCCAGCCCACAGGAGATACGTGGCACCAAATCCCCATAGTCTGTGGCTGCTGCATCATCATAAGGAGATGCAAAATAGTTATATGGAAAGCACACAAGATTGAATAGAACCACTTTTCAATTTTTCTGTGACAACAGGCATCATCTGGTTACAGGTATAGATCAGGACTGAAAGGCATCTGCAATAGAAGATTTGTTGTAGGACAGCAAGAATTATGCCTTGCTACAGTTTTATACCATCTCTACAATATATGTAATGTTGTCATGTCTTTGAAGGTAGTTGTGGGCTTTTTGGGGAGAAAGCCGGCAGCATATGTTTTGGGAAAATTCCCAGGCAGGCTACAAGCCCAGCACCTAACGCCAGCAGATCACAGAACAGCAGCAGGCGAGGGAATTACTGTCTAGATGACCCAGAAATCCAGGGGCAACTTTGTTTTAACAAGCCAGGGAACGTTCCACCACTTTAGCAACTATGCCTTAACCACAAAAAAGAGCCCTGTGCCACAGAAGAGCTAGTGAAGAGGAAATTAAATATTACACTGGAAGGGAATGGTTCAGCCCTAGTGGAGGGTGGAGGGGCGGGGCTCCAAGGTGGACTAGGGCAGCTGATGCCGCTGGAACAAACCATTCAGGGTGTGAAATGGAAATGTTAAATGCAGGGGTGTGGAGTCAGCAATTTTATGGTGAATGATTACTAACAAAGAGGTACGTTGATTATTGGTAATCTGATCAAGATGCCTGGTAGATTCTTTCAAACACGTATTTTCATTTAACACAAATGCATGAAGGCGGTGATGAAACGGTATTAAAAATATAAATAATTAAACCCATATCTACTTCTGATTTCTTGTGGTCATATCTCAGCAGCTCATTGTAAAAAGACAAAAAAATGTCTCTCTCTTTGTTAATATACTTCTAATTAGTAAAAAACAGACTGTTCTGTTTGACAGAGCACTGAAACAGAGGAGGCATTAACTGTAATCCGAATAATCGAGCCAAATCATTAAAACACACATGAGACTGTAGACATGGCTTAAAACCCAGAGACTGTTTGGGTTAAAACAGAATTTCTTCTGCATTTTGTTGGATACTAAGGCGTTTAAGTAAGATAGGCTAATTGTTATATGATGAAGCTCTGTCGGGGTGGGGGGGGTCCAACACTGCCCACACACACAGACCTGCTGCAGTTACACAACCTTGGGCTCCAATCCCTCTACCTTGGAAAAGACAGGGCAACACACGCAACAGACATAAACGATTGATATGGACACAAAAAAACAAACAAAAAAAAAATAGTGAAAACATTTATTTGCTAAAAGCATCTAAACTTTTTGCATCCACAAAACAAGTCCATTCATCCCCCCCCCCATAACCTAAAAAGCCCTTCCTCTTGCCTTTGCATATTCGCTTGTCCACTGTGCTGTAGTCGTTAACATATTTGGAGTGCAGCGAGCAGAAAGCTTAATTGTCCCTAATTGCTCAGCTAAATATGTTCTCTAATGATTTGCTTCAGATCTGTGACTGCCTTTTGCGCAATTTCCCGGCCGCTGGCTTCATTATCCCTGCCTCCTTGGAACAAAGCGTCTTCACAGGCTGGCCTTTTTTTTCCCCTACATAACACAGACAGTGAGTATGTGTGCGAGGGAAGTAATGGTTCCCTCTTGCAGGGACACACAATAGAGCCCCTTTGTCAGGGCACAGGAGTTAAAGTGATTAGAAAACAAAATCTCTGCTTAGAAAGAGTGTTAATTGACCACAACTCACTCTTCCTAATCAGTCCATAATAAAGGAGCAGTCGAGGCACTTTGTTTCAGTCATGCTACTGTTGTTGTAGTCGCGTCTGTTTTTCGGTGTTCTTGTTGTTGTTGCAGCTGCTTCTGTTGTTCAGCTCCTCCCACTTTGGCCTTAATGCTCCATCTCAATATGTCTTAAATAGCTGAAGGGAACAGCTCTGTGGCCCTCGGTAGCAGCAGCTCTGCCTGGACTGAGAAGGCAGGCTTTGAGGAACTACTATGGTTAAATAATCCACAACGAGAAATATAAATTATCTAGCCTTTCTATACTTTCTATACTTATACTGAAAATAAGTTTGGAGAACACATTACACACAACTGTGTTAGCAGTAGCTCTGTTTGAGAGCAACTCACATCTATTTTTTAAAAATCATACTTTGTAGTCCTCATCACTAAAAATAGCTGTGTTCAATTTTGATTAGCTGCGACTCCTGTTTTCATCTAAACATATTTGCTCTGTTAAAGTACTGATGCTTATTTTAAGAGAAAAAGTCAATTATGAGTAACATACTAGGCAGAGGAGGTGTCTGAGAGGAGTAAATGGATGGATGTTGGCATAAACGCACAGCTCAAAACGGAGACACGTTCTCACCTGTGTCTGAAGAGGGACATTTGCGAATGGTGAAGATGGAACTGAGGTCCTCCTCTTCCTCTGGCAGGCCCTTCTGCAGGCGCTGAAGCTTCCTGAGGCTCTCGCTGCGCTGGTGCTTCATGGAGCGCACATGCTGGATCAGGTTGAGCTTGGCCTTGGTCGAGTAGTTGCACAGCACACAATGGTAGTAGCAGGCATCACCCTCCACTGCGTTCTCATGCTGCTGCAGGTGCTGTGGGAGGGAATGGAAAGAGAGAGATAGAGCGAAAGAAGGAAAAAACAGAGCGAGAGGACACAGAGAGAAAGAGGTTATTGTAGATGGCAGATAGCTGGCTAGGCACCACCGACTCACTTTCACTCACACAGTTGGCAAATGAACAAATCAATTCCCAATCACAGCCCTGTTGTTTAACATCCAGACCTCTTCCACTTCAGGACAACTGTTTGGACTGCGCACTTTGTCTGCGTGAGTGTCTGTATCAGCGGGCTAACAGGACAGGAGAGGCCTGGGAGGCACGCAAATCTCAGGGGCCCAAGGGCAGGCAGGAATCGCATCACACACCCTTCAGAAGCTGTGGGTCTACAGCCTCACAGACGGAAGGCAGCATTGATCCCTTTCACTCAACAGAAGCCTCCCGTCTCTGAAAAGGAAACTCCAAACATCTGCCTGTTTCACGCATGGGATACTAAATATTGATCATGGTGAGTTAAATCCTGGCTCTCTCGTACAGAAAGCAAGGCGAACTCAGGCGGTGGTGACGCAGGTGGGGGATTGAGTACTTTCTGAAAGAAACTGGAACATTCCGCAACAGGAGGACAACCTTCAGAGGACAGGAAATCAGCGTCGGTATTGACCTGTCAACCCCAGTGCGTCTTCCAAGGCTCGACGGCAGGCCTGGTCCAAGCTTCAGCCCACCCTCCGTAGCGTCACAACATGTCAAGCACCCCGTGGTGACACCATACCACCACAACCTCTTGTCACACCACAGAGCTCCAGTCTAATTACCTCCTGCATGGCTCAATCAATGATGCAAGTCCAGCACAATATGACTAGACCCGGTGTGCGCAACAGAGTTATTGACCATTATCCTAAAGCATCACACTGATTGTTTCTGCATGTTTACAGTAAAAAGCCTCAGACTCAGTATGCCCACTTGTGTCATGTCTGTCATGTGCTGTTCCTATATCCAACTCAGGAGTCTAGCTGTGGATTTCTGTGGCTGCAATCAATGTCAATCACCAAAAGTTTTTCTCTTTTTTTACTGTAATCTTCTTGGCCTTTAGTGGAGATGTTTTTTTTATGTAAAGAACAAGCATTTTTTTTTGCATCAGTGTTAATATTGTCAAAAACTTTTACATTTATTATATATTTAATGGTAAATAAATTCTCCAAAATACAGGGTGTTCCAAAAAATTTGACATCATTTCATCACCTAATAAACTTAGTTTAAAATTTCTGTGCTCCTTTTGCTCAAAAAAGTGTATTTTTATTTATTTATTTATTTTTTTATCTTTATGCTTTCAAGAATAGATGTGCCTTTTACTGCAACAGAAAAGGCGTTCTGTGTATTGAAGTACACCCAAACTCAGACCAAATGTGAATGCATGTCACAAGCGACACACATATTGAAGATTTGTAATAACTTTGGAATATTATAAAATTTGTAGAATAAAACACTTTATGCCCAAAAAAAATATTATTAAGTATAATTTCTCCTGACTATGTAGTCACTCTGATATGGACTTCTCAAATGATGTCAGTTTTTTTGGGACAGCCTGTATAATACCATCTAACTTTATGAAATGTGCCAATTATTATTATTTGTACTAAGGGAAAACCTCAAGTCAAAATTTTAGCAGTGTTGATAAATATAAATAAAGTTTAGTCTTTCCTGTATTTTCAACCAGGTTATATTATTAATTCTGCATTTATGTAGTATAAGAACTGAAACCTCTCAGTAAGCTACAAGCCTGTTTGGAAGGCTGTGAAATGTAAAAGCAATGGTAACATTAGACATTTAACCACATTACATCTAAATCAAGTGTTGACAGGCTTGCAAAAAAAAAAAAAAAATTCATAACAATATTATGCCTCCCTAAAATGCTCGTGTCCTTTTCTCCTAATGTTTAATTTTCTGGCAATATTGTAATATTGCTATGGGGTTTTCTGAGCTATTGTATTTCATCGTCTTTGGTTTCATATTTCTCACTTCTACACCTAAAATGTGCATTAAGACACCGCTTCCAGGAAAAAGAATAGGAGTTTTTTTTTTCCTCCTTTTTGTGAGCCCCACAGCTTGGTGTAATAGAGTTATTAGGTGATTGTAAAAGGCTCTGTGTCTCTGTACGCTCTCGTCTCTCTCCTCGTTTTAAGCCATCCATGATGTCATGAATAGGTGTTGCTGGATATTGTGAGAGCCCTCCTCCTTCTCCTCTGTGCACATATATTGCATCAGAACTAAGGTAGAGAGAAATTTGAGAGACAGATTCAGTTATAGATAACACCGAATCCATCATGTAACTGCTTTTAGTCATAGCATATGTCTTGAATTAAAAAAGAGAGGTCTTTCTGCAAATGATTCTAGGCTCCAAAAATCTACAAGAAGACAAGTTAAAAAATGACGGCACCTGACCGAAACTTCAAAGCTAGTCTCAGGAGGTAGAAAAAATCCTGGGAGTTTTATAGTTTCCCATAAAAAGCACAGGGTTTATATAGGAGTGAACCTGAGACCGCCTGCCCCAGAATTGCCCATAATTCACTATAAACCTGACTGGCCAGGAAGATGGCCTCAACGGGGCCAAAACCGGCCCACCCCGCTGCTTGTAGCTGTGTCTAACATGTCAAACAGTCACACCTGTAAACCACCACTTTCACCATCTCTGCACTGGCCACGACCCAAGACTGTCGGGGCATTTCAGTGTCAGTGAAAGAGTTAGGAGATCAAATCATCACCGAGGTGATGCCTGCTCATTCAATATTCCACACAGAACCGAGGTAAAATAATACTAATGCCTAATAGCGAAGAGCTTGGCCAAAGAGAACAACACCCTTCTTATAATCACATCCCTAACATATTTTCTCAAAGAATTATCCATGTGAGAAACCCCCTAAAAGCACAAACGCAGTATGGACCCAATACTCGCAGTCTCCCACTCTGACTCACACACACACACTCACACATGCATGTGTACACACTTTGAATGTGAAACATAATAATGCATGAGACAGGGCCTACGTCTGTTTCCTATGAACCTGCAATGAAGCCCCTAGTTGATAAATCACCTCCAACTGGAGTGCAGGAATTTGGCAGCTTAATGAAAAAGTCATGTTGGGCTGGGAGGATTTGGTCTGCATGGCTCTGGGGTTTCTAAGCGCCCTATCAAGGCCCCAACAGGAGGGGAGCTGTGGTGCAAAATGGGGGGTAGATGGCTGGGCTAGTGGCACGGGTTCAATACCACTGAACTGTCTTGAAATTTCTAGCAGATGTATAGGAGATTCAGCTGAGCAAGTACAAATGCGTGACTACCTAGTACACACTGATGTTCTCAAAAGCAATTGGGCACGGGAGTCATGCTGTTTGCATTTGACTCTACCTCATGTGTGATCTGATTTTACAGATAAGACTGCTGCAAATACAAGACATAGTGATTCTACTGATGTGTTGAATGCTTGAATCAGAGGTGATTGTATTGTAAAGAAAAAGATTAGTTGAGTTTCTATTGTGTTTGTCTTAGATGTATTGTGTTGTTGTTTGTTTTCAAGCTGTCAGTCAGCGACCATTGGAAGTGCAGTTGATTATATGACCGAAAAATCACACTTAAATTGCTTTCATGTTTTATAGGTTTTAAGAGAATGCTCTAAAAGATGTTTAATGTGTTAAAATACCATCAATTTTTTTTTTTTTTTGTTCAAAGCTTGCTTTACTTTGAAGTGATTTTCACACTTTAAAAATGCAGTCATGGTTTGTCAAGCCTCTCTTCCAACAGAGCACCTTGTCTCTTTCTGTGGAGGCTGGAGCAGTGCTTTGTGCTTTTTCAGGTAAAGAGGGACAAGGGTGGTGTGGGCACCACCCCATCCTCTCTCTCCCAACTCTACGATGCACCTTGCCCTCTGAGTGGGCAATACACGCCTGTATCAGTTTCACCACCCACCCAGAGCACTGCATACATCTGCATTTCCATCCACTTAAATGCAAAGTAAAAGTGCACCTTTAACACGAAACAGTGTGGTTGCTGAGAGAGTCCAACTAACACAAGATGGAGGTGGTATTACTGGAAGGGTGGAAGGGAGACAGCGCCGGTAATTCCAAAGAATGGCTCCCCATAGAGCCATAAAATATAATATGTACGTGCAACAAACACATACAAAAGTATAGACAAAAAGTACATCAGAAATGTACACATAATCACATACACATATGCACATACGGTCTCTCACACACACAGACACATACCATTACAATCATACCCTAATTTCCACCATTAAATTTAGCAGTGCTGTTAATACAAAATTAATGCATTAAAACAGATGACTATCTGTGAGCTAAATAGCTATCAATTCTAAGAGAGCTGCCAAATTCCCTACGTGAGAGAGCCATCAAGTATCTGCCTGGATATTGCTTTGTAATAAACTGATTCTCAGCATTAAAAGCTGGTGTGTGTGTTTGGTGATGTATGTGTGTTTGCAAAAACATGTCCTTGATGGGAGGCTTACACAGGTTAGGAAGCAATAATTCACACATGAAGTCATGCAATGCACTGAAGTTGAGCAGACCCGCGTTTGTTAGAAAATTATATTCACTAATATCAAAGATGTAGAAGTCAAGTTTTCTCTGTCATCTGAGAAAGAAAATGTATAAACTTGTTCTTGGCTTACGATGTGTAAAAATATGTCAAGCAACACCTTTGTTATTCAAACACAGTGATGTCATGGCAGCAATTATAACCTATGAGGTAATTGTATTTCACTCTGAATGGAGACAATATAATCTGGCTCTTGGGTTGAAAAAACACACTGCGGCCAAAGGGAGAAGAAAACACCCTTGCGTGACTGAAGTGTCACTATCTCACAATTGCAGCAATAGAAAGTATGTACTATTGAAAACATGTTTGCTTATCTTGCTGTGCAATAATACAGACATTTCTATGATATAGGGAATAAAACATAACAATAGGTAGTTGCCCAATTTCTGACCAATTTTGCCAGTTACAAAATAAATCAGGATTACATCAAATTTAGGAACTGATTATTCTAATGTAAGGATCAAGTTTAGGGTTAGGGTCTAGCGAATGAAAATATTTCACTGTAATGACCCGTGTCTTCCCAGCAGTAGGGTACATGTGCAGAGATTTGTTGGGGACTTGACTCCCATAAATCTGCACCCTGGGATTCCCCTGGAACGTAAGCAGGTTATTTAGCAAAGCAGAGTGACTGGAGTCAGTGAGCGTTTGCAGTTTGGCCTGCGATTCCCTGTCTGCCAGCAGTACGAACAACAGCTCCAACCACAGAGGCCCCACCGGGTGCCAAGTGCGGTGACTGCTTTGAATTAGCCACTGCAAGCAGCAACATGCCTAAAAGTTAGGTTGTGGCTGAGGGTACTGTGTACTCTGGGCCCAAACTGCCAACCTACAGCTTCCTGCACTTCATCCCCTACCCTTGTCCTTTATTCTCCTCTACTCGTCCTAATCCCCGTCACCCCTCCACCGCATCCTGTACCTCTGTCTCAAAGCCTGTAATGTGCTAAGTTGCTTCCTCTAGTGCCTTGCTGTTGTAATGATCCATCACTACCGGTGAATAAAAACAGGCTGCATATTTGTCTCTGGGAGGGAAGAGAGAAACAAAACGGACCTCTGTGTCGTAAGGGAGGGCAGCGAGGTAAAGATGGATCGCCGTGGGTGTCCTTAGAGAGAAAGATTTAACATAGGCCCATGAAACAAAGTAGCCTGGGAGGGGTCATAGAGACACTTAAAGACAATGCAGCTACTGGTGCTCCACACCCACCACTCTTACTTACTTTAACATTAAATAAAGCAATAATTATTGAATTCCTTTTGAATGAGTAAGATGCTAGAAAGTAAACAATGGGAACATAATTGCAGAGGGAAGGCAATCAATGCAGGCAGTCATTTGGGCCATGTTGATTGTGTAGGCTGCTGTATGTGCTGTGTGTGTATGTGTGTACATTTATGTAGCTGCAAATCTAAGGTGAGCTAAAGGGAGTATGTGCTGTGACAAGGAGCTGAGTAATACACTCTCCCACACGCACGTACAGGACAAGAGTCGGGTAATCCCTCCTTCAATAATGACCCAGGGCTCTAAACAATAGCTCTCAATCAGCTGATCAATGTGTCCACATAATTCATGTGCGAGTCACTATCTTTTAAAGGGGAGGAGGAGGAGGATAAGCAAGCGGGCGGTATAGAGATCAATGCCCTGTGTGGTGATAACGAGCCTGGGCCTATGCCCACAGGAGCCCCACACTGGCGTCCAGGGTCTCTCTCATTAAGAACATTTGGATAAGCATGGCTATACATACATAATGTGCACTTCTAATCGTAGCCTGATAAACACATTTCCCCCTTCTTAATGAGCTGGGTCCTGCTTTTGAGACACACAGCGATGACTCTAAACAGGCAGGAAATGATGTCAAACCTCAAATAAGAAAAAAAGAGTAAAGCAAATTAACAGCAAGCTGTTGCCCTCCTCTTTCAGTAGCTAATTAACAGCTTAACCTCCTGGCGCTTTTATGAAAGCCATGCTGGGAGGAGCTTCCCAAAATTGCAGTACAATAAGTCTGCCTGCAGGAGGCGAGAGCAGGGTGGAGTCATGGGGGTACCCAAACAACTGTTACAGCCACTTGATGACATGTGTACTGGCAAGGTACCATCTGGAAGCTGAATGGGGCAAATCAAGACCTGCCCTGGCCTTTCTCTTCATTACCCGCAGCACTGTGTCAACATCACAACCCTCCATTTTGGACAGCGGTGACAATAATTACTTGCACAGAGCTGGGGAATAACATTTTTGGTTTTTAATTTAGCTAAAAAGATTGCACACACCACACTGAGATCAGATGTTGAGTTTGTCACTGCATTAGTGTTTTACTAAGCATCTTGTTACAGTAATACCTGAGCACATGGTGTAAAAAGGACAGGTTTTGTGTTGTTACATATTTGTTGGCAGTGATAGTTCTGATAAAAGGCATAACAGAGCTTTTTTTTTTGTTTTACTTTGGAATCATTTATAAGAAAAGGCAGATAAAAGTCATATCTGTGAAAAATACACCTGTAATCAGCACCAGTAGTGACCTTCTGAATACTCCACCCCAGTATCTGTATATTCCTCATAAACAGACAAAGATGACTACAGCCAGAGGGCACAAATATTACAATACAAACTCCACCCCATCTTCTGGCTAGGAAATTACTTGGACACACCACATTTAAATGTGAATCACATCTAGCGTGACAACTTTATGCCTATGTGTTTTGCACTACTACTGCATTCACTTTGCCCATACACAAGAAATGCAAAACACGGTGAATCACATAATGGGAGTCGCTTAATTAAAAGGTACCCTACACACACCTGAAGCAATAAATCAAAAACAAAATTTTCTTGTACATATTTGACTGGAATGTGATTTAGAGGAAAATTTCAGGAATGTATAAAGCACACCATGCTAGTAATCTGAACAGACATGTGTAGGACTGTTCATCGAGGAGTTTAAGAGATACAAGAGTAGTAGATAAAAGCAGTATGACTGGCTACACAAATCTGGACTATAGGTCAGTGATACGTTTGAGGGATAAAGGCAGAGGCAGCCCTACACCCACACAGCTGACAAGACTCTCCAACACCTCACTGCCTCTCATTTGTCACTTGCCACCTAGACAATGGCAGCATGGCCTTGCGGAGCAGCTTCAACAGTGGGCAGCAAAAAGCTTGTTAGATGGATCTGAAGTATAAGAATGGGGGGGTTCACAGAGAGAGGAGCAGAGCAGGCCAAGTGGGTTGGGGGATAGAGGGTGTTGGATTAAGATACAGGCAAACACTACTTGTAATGATTAATGCAGTCAGGGAGAATTAAATTCAGAGCAGGAACATTACCCAAACACAATTAGTCCTAGAGAACAAACATCACACTCAGCCATGAATGCAGATTCAGTTCCATATCTTTGGGAGGTAGGAGGCATCAGAAATAAAAAGGACTGGCATAATCAGCGGGTAAAACTTCACACGGCTCTTGCCATCTTCTAGAAAGTCTTCCCCCTTCTCGTGTCTTTGGCTCCGGTGGCCCAAAAGAGGCCCTTAAATGAGTCAACAGCCTGACCATGCTTACTGAACTGCTTGTTTGCCTACGCTCCTGCTTCTAAGCCTATTGTCATTAGCTGATCTCCTGTTCCACCTTTTCTCTGACGTAAGGGCAGAGAGGAGACACAGAATACAGTTTCCTCTGGCTTGTATTATCTAGCTTTCACCCCTGGCGTTCTCAGTTTGGTAGTGTAAATATTTCATTACCACATAATTGGTTGCTGCTTCAGGCTACGCAAAAAGCAGCTGTAACACTGTATGTTTTCTGAATATCCTGTAACCTTTTTTATGTAAAATTCATAGAAATGTGTAATGGGGAGATGGTGTTTGGGATTTCGGAAGGGGAAATGTAGTTGTTCGTGCACTGCCCTCACACGAGCTTGCTAGAGACCCCAACTAATTAAGAACAGCTATGATGTGCTCAGCCAAAGTCAATATTTAACCCAGTCTTATGGAGCTATCTTTATTAGCGGCATTGCACTGACAAAAGGAGCAACATGGCCTTTGAGAGGTCCTCTTCTTAAAATGAAAATTAATGAGTGGGGTTGAGTGGAGGTGAATATACAGAGTGGGTCTATATGTGGGCTTATTTGCATGGAACATTAAGTACCCTTTTCAAGTGAAACTGCTATTGAGGGTTCTTCAAGCAAATTCACGCACCAAACACCCACCAGCCTCACTTGTCAACTCTTCCATACAGGGCAAATAAAAAAAACTTCAACTTCACCCACCAACAAGACTATAATCAAGAGAGGAAAAGCTAAACGTTTTAAGTGGTGTGAAAAATACCATCAAATCCATGATTTCCATTATTCAGAGTGTTAAGGTCAACAAAAATTTGTTATATATAACAGCATTTTCTTGTTCATTGTTCACCTCCTTTAAAATATACATA